>BGPR01012931.1:5759-43247 GCA_013235015.1 Araneus ventricosus | reverse complement strand
AGCAATTATATTAAATGTATATAGTTATTATTTTTCATTTTAAATTTTCATGACAAAACATCAGTTCTGAAACTGGTATTTAAATTACAAAAAAGGAAAAAATAGCTTAACTTACGGGGTTTCCGAAACTATGAATCTGTTTCTAATTTGTGTTTATCTCTTTCAAAAGAGGATTTACGGGAAGATGATATTTCGGAAAATTGTTTCAATTTAATTTCGCGCTTACTTTTCCGAAAAAGAAATGCGAAATTTCATTATTTTAAATCTTTTTATTGAATTTTTTTAATAACTGATTTTTTTTTTCTTTTTATAGTAGTTGAATACAATTTCTTAAAAGTTATTCTTCTGATAAAGAATCGTAGGAAAATGCATTTCCAAAAAGATTTTCCTCCCTTTTTTACATTTAAATTATTGTTTGAAATTATCTTATTTTATGGATACATACTAAGGAATTTGACTACAGTCCGAGTCGAAAAAATTGTATATAAATCTGAAGATTACGCAAAATATCGAAAAATAAACATATGTTTTATTATTTGTTATACCTTTTGTATGATCAAAATTAAAAAGTTTTGTAAAATCATTTGCAAATTAAAAAATGAAATACATTTTGCATTTTAATCAAACTTATGAATTAAGAAAAATGTGAAGTAATCACATAGAAAAGATTTACATGTTCAATGAACATTCTTACAATTTTCCTTCACTGTGTTAAACCGTGTGGCAAAATTCACAAAAATAGAAATAATAATGGATTTTTTTGCTTATGACACTTCGCGAAATTCCAAACGATTTTCGCAGCAGGAGGAATCGTTCCAAATGGTCACCGAAAAGACCACTGAAATAAAGCGAAATGCATTAATTTCGTAACCTGCAGTGAGGACAAACCCTTCTCTTCCATCTTCCCCGCTGTTTTCTTAGGGCTGTCACGTGATATACTAAGTGCAGAGAAAGACGAATTATATATAGAGAAATTTTTCACGCACAGAGGGAGAATGAATGGTTTTCTATATTACAATACTTGATCGCAACATGGTACCCGTTCTTGGGAATTTTGAGATTAAATCAGAAACATTTATATTTTGACACTCAATAATGCTGTTTATATATTGAATATGATTACTTGCTGGTCAATCATTTTGCTCATCAGTATTTGGCATCAAAATTTTGTATCAAATCAAATAAGAATGTGGACATGAGAAAGTCCTCGTTTCTGCCACACAATCGTACATATGGCACTTAACCTCTCCAAAATTCTTTGCCTTTGTGATAAGATTCATGAGTGTTTTTTGCTTCTGAAGAAAGACTCTTATCGACAAATCATAAAGATCCGGTGGTTTTTTTATCAACAAATAGTTCTTGCTGTATCTCCGTCCAAGTGACTATTTTTAATTCAGTAAATTACGTTAGACTTTCAAAACAATCTTTATTGAAACGAAAATTGTTTGTTCTATCTAATGGTGCATCGATTATTTTTCTATAAACATTACTTCGCATGGATCGGCCAAAATCGTGCGAAAAAATCACCCAAAACAGTAAATAAAAAAATGTTAGATTAAATTTTAAAATTCGATCATTGAGTTACCATTGCGGCTACCTTATGCGAAATTCCAGGGCTGTAAGTGCAATATTTTACGTCTAAAGATCGTTCGCACACACAAACATTGCCTTTTATATATAAAGAGACTATGTAGAAGTTGTTTAAAGAAGATATTTTTCCCTTGAATAAAGCTGTTGCACTTTTAAAAGTGCACAGCAGATACTTTCAAAAAATTTAAAATAGACATTAAACTACAAGAATTAAATTTCGACCTACTAATCAGTCATTCAGACATCAGATATTCACTAAATTTGTGCTCCTGAATGAAATGATCTTTGTTGTGGGCTGTCAAGTATGATTTATTTAATTTCAAGTATTCGTAACAAAACTTTAATAAAAAAGCACATATCTTCTATGAAACAGAAAACAAAATTATTTTAAAGTAATAAAAAACTATTACACAAGATTAATAATTAATGTTACAGCCTAATTTTTAAGCAGCACTTAAGAATTTTCATCTATTATTTTATAGTCGGTTTAGTTATAAAAAAATCCCTTTTCGGCAAGCTTGAAGGCAAAGATAGATTCCTTTACGTTAATCTTACAAAAGAAATGAAATATTACATATTGATCAATACAGACATAGCCAATGACTTCATTGTTTCTACACATTGCAATATTTACGCTATGATTCTGTGTGTGTTCATGACATTTTTTTACTATATCAAGGTTCTATCATTCCATTTTTCATTCCAAAAAGTTATGATAGATTTTTCGGTCAGAACATTGGTCAATTTTTTATATCTCAACACATAATCATTCAACAGGTAGAAGTTATAAAGAAATAAACAACTCAGCAGTGCAAATATCTCCTAGATAACATTAAGCCATAGGTAGAAGTATCTGAAACAGTAGCAAGAAATTGACATTTGACACGGATGAAGAACTACTCTAGATTTAAAAATCAGTTTATTTAATCTTGGTTACCATATAATTGTGCGAACGTTGCTTTGTCATATGCTAAAATCACATGGCATGAAACATTTAAACATTACTAGAATGGGCTCATTTAGAGAGCCCCCTGGTTACAGAGATAATAGTCACTAAATTCTTAACACAGAAGAAAATAAAAATTATTAAACATTGTAAGTTCCAAATTTAATACGTGTGTTTAAAGCATAGGATATTGTTCGCTCCAACTACTAGTTTGGCTCCTTTTCTAATTTATAGCAACCCTTTGAAGCTACCATCCTGCATCTCTGTCAGAATTAGAAGAAGTTGTTTGGTTTTCATGTCTGCAAGTGGAATGAGCATCGGAGCTCGCCTACGTATTTCACATCATGTTTTTATTAGATATTGAAACGCATATCGACTCTACCACATGAGTAACGCATTGGATTATACATATTCAAGCTTGTTTTAGTATTTCACAACGCATTCGACATCGCAGTTACCACGTTCAATTTTATTACTATTGTTCGCAACTGGCTCTTGCATGAGCATATTCAACTTATGCCAACAGGAAGCAGCCATTGAATTTATATCTGTATACATTGGAACAACCTGTATATATGTAAATAAATCATATATTATAAATAATCAATACAGTCCGCTCAATTCGACGAATAAAACGCAAACAGATATCAATGCAGCCATTTTGACCAGTAAATTTAAATCTCCATCAACAGTTAAAAGCAAATAATCAGGCAGAAAACCCCCAAAACAATTTTAAATTTAATTAGATTTTTTTCTATATAAAAAAGGATGAAGAGAACCCTTATATATCTTTTATGGCTATTTTATATTAAATTTATTAAACAAATCTTGGTGCAGCCATGTTTAGTTAAATATCAAATTCAAGTAATCTGGCAAATTAACTAATTATCAAATAAACTGTCAAAATTAACTGTTTGATGAATTAAAATTAACTATTTACTTAAATAAAATTAAATATTTAATTACTTTTGACGACATCTTCACTAAAACCTTTTTTATGGCTTATAGTATATGCCAGCAATCTTAATCTTGTAATTATCCAATAATTATCTTGATTTAAATAAAAATTATTGTGTCTATGTATGTATGCTCCACATCTCCTCCTAAACCACTGAACTGATTTTAACCAGAGTTAGCATACTTTTTATTTAAGACAAGAGAAAGTTCCCCTTCAAATTTTCAAAGCCCAAAAGTTACTTAAAATTTCAGTTAATTAAAAATTAAGCAAGTCGTTTTTCCGCGATATCTTTGGAAAACATTATCTCACGAAACTATTTTTTTACACAAATTTCATTTCCATACAATTTGTTACTCTCATTTTAACATTTTTAAAAATTAATTTATATAGAATTCACAACAATATTCTTTATTATTGAAGAACAAGCATAATTCGAATATATATATATATATAGTTGCCAGAATACATTCACAGAATTCTGGACGAATGCTAAAAGAAAATTTTAAAAACAGACGATTAACAATTTATATCAGGACCAACTAATGATTGATTTATTTTCATTCTTTAAATTGATGAATAATTAACTAGTTAATTTAATTGTTTCAATATATTCATTGAAAGTTTTCTATTACTTTAGTAATTGTTAACAAAATTTGAAGTAGCTATATAACAACTAATAATTTATGGAGAAAACGGCTGTTATTAAAAATTGCTTGTTTCAATTGATATTCCCATTTTAATTACAAACATTTTAGATAAGAAAAAAATTTGTGTATTGTAATTTGTATACAATAGTAGTTTTCACATTAGACATGAAAGCATTTTAAAACGGAGCAAAGACAGGTATATCAGCTTGTTTACCGTAAAGTGGGAGTGAATGCAGCTGATGGGAGCTCATACGTTCTAAGTAATTCTTGCTGTCAAAAAACTTTCAAAATGAAAGTAGTTTGTTACGATAAGATGATAATTCCCCTAATTGAAAGTTTCTTTCTATCTTCAATCTTAGAAGAGTAAGAAGAGTAATAGGGAAATCATAAATTTGGGGGGGGGGTGTTGAATAGCGTTTTCAGCTGATAACTTCTAAGCAATTTTAGCTGACAAAAACTTTTAATATAAAAGTTGTTCGTTATGATAAGGTGATAATTCGCATAATTGAATTTTTTTTCTCTGTCTTTAGTCGTAACAGAGCTATGGAGAAATAATAAAATGGGGAAGGAGAATGAAAATGGCATTTTAGCTCATAATTTCTGGAAAATTGTAGGTATCAAAAAAGTTTCAATACAAAAGTTGTTTATTATGAAGATGCAATAATTTGAATATTTTTAGTTATGATTCTATCTTCAATCGTAAAGGAATTATGGGAAAATGAAATGTTCAGTCCCCCACCATTTCCACCCCCTTTTAGCTGGTTAGCCCATCTGCAAACTCGGCCAATATTTTCACCGACCTTGCAACATATCCCTCACCGGTTAAAATCTAATCAAAATTACTCTAGTTATCGTGTTCACAAGATAACATGGGCAAAAGCGTTAGATGTATACGTCTCTACTAATACTAATAAGGAAAATAACATTTCGCTCTCTATTCTCATAAGGATTAGAGCTACAAGAATGAAAGCAGGTGGAAGAGACTGCAAATGACGAGAGCTTTCCAACAAGGTGTAACATGCATAGGTAAACGTACTTTAAGTTTAGGGGAAAGCAGGGGAATGATGGGAAAATTACTTTTCAGATCATAACTTCTAAGCATTTGTAGCTATCGAAAAAGTGTAAATACAAAAATTGTTTGTTATGATAAGGCGATAATTCGCCTAATTTGAATTTTCTTTCTATTTTCAATTATAAAGGATCTATAGAGAAATGAAAATTTCCACCCCCTTTGAGCTGGATAGCTCATCTACGAACTCGACCGAGATTTTTACTATCCTTACAACATATCCCAGGCTGGTTAAAATTAAATCAAAATTACTCCAGTTATCGTGTTCACAAGATAACATAGGAAAAAGCGTTATACACACACACTCACACACACACACACACACACATATATATATATATATATAACTTTTTAACGAAGGGTGGTTTTGGGTTCTAGGGTTCATGATCGGTGAAGATCTGCAGAAATTTTCCGAAAGTCGTGTCATGAGAACCATTGCAATAGGTAGACTTCCTATAAGGAATCTACCTAAAAGCAAAACCAAACAACTACAAGGCGTTAATACCAGCATACATTGAATTTATATTTCCTTTGTTGTTCTTGTGAAACGAAGCCTTATAAAGAGTTCCAAACTCCTGTTCTGTGCTTTGATTTCATTTGGTAAATAAGAATGATATCATTCGAAACTGTTCACCATGCTGTCAATAGATTTGTTTTTCTTTTTGAGCCTGAATTTAAATGTTCTTAAAACCTTTCTCTGACAGAAGTCAGATCTTTTTAAAGCTTGAAACAGCAAGAAATTCACAATATGATTCACCATATAGGATTTGAAATATTCGTAGGACTAAAAAAATTAATTATCTTTCTTTCTATAACGGCTGCTCCCAAATAACATGACGCTCACCAATTACCAATCCGACGTAGATTCTCCCTTCAATGAATGGAGGGAATTCTTCCATAGGAAATGCATGCGACGTCATTAATTTAGTCACACTTCCGCCTTTAGTGAGACCAAACTTTTGTTTCGTGGCCTTTATTTACAGCCCGCTTTCCAGATGGGCGGAGGGACATAAATTTCGCTTTTACGACTGGCAAACGGTTCCGAGCCGAAAGACAAAATACAAAAGAACGATGCGAACCGCTTTTAATTAACTTTAATGACGCTATTAAAAGCTGAATTGATAAAACAGTGACCTTAACGTCGCATTTGTGTTGCATTTGTACAGACGGCGCAATCTTAAGTAGATGGATCCCTAGGTTTATACATCAAGTTGCTTGTGCATACCTACAGGATAAATGTACTTTTCTGAGATAATTGTTAATGGAGTACTCAGCAAGATGCGCCAGATCATAAAATATTTCAAGATTCGCTCCTTTTTTAATGCAGACACAGGATACAGAATTTTATACGAATTATATGTCTTTTTTGTTGCTTTTGAAAAGTGAATAGAGTAGTTATGGTCGTAAAAAATAACCGAGGTCTTTATTTTTTTGAGTAAATTCATCCATTGTTTAAAATTCAATAGTTAAATTAATAACATAAATACACTACATTGTTCTTTTCACTGTAGTAATCAGGTGGTAGGCGCCTACTGTGGAATAGTAGTTTTAGAGAAATGTATTGTTTATGTAATACGTTTGTTACTCACATTTAAATGGCTGTTAATTTATAGAATTATTTATCTATAAATTCTACAAACCTTTATTGAGCAACATCAAGATATTTCTAAAAACAAAATTGCTTTAATTTCTATTACATTTTTAATGATTACGATGAAATCGACTCACTTTCCATCGTTACTTATTATAATATAACTACATTTGATTGTTGGGTATAAACGACAATTAAATGTTTAAAGCAGTCCAATCTGGTTGACATGTAATAACAATTTTAAAAGTCCTAAATATAAATACCAATAAATGAAGGATAATTTATTGAAAATTTAGGAAAATATAGCTATAAATAAATAGGATCAGTTCTATCGCTTTGAACTTATTCGTACTTAGTATGTCTTCGTCATAATTAAAGATAGACAGCTTCCCTGATAAAGATGAAATACCTTTTAATCGCACATTTAAACTGCATTATCTTCAGGTCAGTAGAATTCTCTAAAAGTATCTGTATTATGAATCTGCCTGTCTTGCAATGCATCTGGGAATGCCTTGACAGCTGTTACCCACTCGCTTATGTTAATGAGCAGGGTGGACATTGAGGGGAGACCAGACATTTTGTCACACTCCAACAACCCTGACTAGACCTCCGGGTATTCCGCGGTTGCAGTGCACTCATCCGTAAACCGCGATAGTTCCGTTTTATGGTAGATCTGGAGAGACGCCGAAATCAGACCATAAACATTACACTATATCTGCAAACCAAAACCCCGTGATGCTCTCCTTGAAGAATATTTAGGTCGAGATATTTCCTAACAGACAAAAGGTAGATAATGCCTTTGTTATGGCAGTAGAATCTCAGATATCTTGCGAAACTCATGTTGTTATTTCAGATTGATATATATATGGTAATTTCTAAAACTTATGCATGACATTTTGTGTGTCAATGTAATTTTAAGATATCAAACACAAAAATAATCTTACATGATTAATTTCAACTAAATATGTCGCCTCAATGATGTCCAGACGGTAGTGACCTGAGATTCTCGTGAAAATTAAAAATTTAAACTGCAAGATTGAGTCGATAGGTTAAGAAGAATTTATAAAAATTTTGTAAAATCTAATTTTTACCTGAGGGAATTAACGTTGAAACAGTATAATTTTTAAAACCTATATACAGGGAATCCATTATAATCATTTACATCCCCTTTAACTTCAGAACGACTCTTGCTATAGTCATGTAAGTGATGTCTAGGTCTAGTAAAGTGGTTATGCGGAAGATAGGGAGAACACTTACAGCACCACCTGGTGGAAAACTGTGGAATCAGCGTTCTTATCTCGAAAGAGGTATGATATAGAGGGAAAAAGTCAGTCACAATAATGTAGAGCAGCATCGACTTAGAACAAAAAGACACCTTGAGGATATTTATTCTAAGAAGAGAACAGTTAAAAAAGCATTTGTTTGTTCGTTATTTCGGAAAGTGTGACGTCACGAAAAAGAAAATGTTAAAAAGTAATGTACAGAAAGAAAATGTTATGGACAAAAATGACTCCATTATATGTTTGCATGTCGGGATATCTCAAGCAACAGGTGTAAGCGACCTCTCCGCCAACATTGCAGGACCTTCGGCAACATACTACTCTCACGTACGTACGAGCTTGACACGTAATATACTAAAAAGTGTGAGACATGACATTCAAACAATGGTCTGAATGAGTATTGCAGCTGACATAGGGCAGCTTAAACACCGAAAGTAAAGGTATCTTGTAGTAACTAGTTTTTTTTTTTCTCTTTCTAAAACGTTTCGTCATGTAACAGTGTTGGAAATCACGAACAAATAAATAAGCGTTTCAAGCGTTCTATTTTTAGCATTAATGTCCATAGGTCCTCTTTCTACACGAAATCTATGGTGCTCTGAAATTTCGTTTTTGACCTTTTCCCCTATACTGCCCCGTTTCCGAGATAGGAAAGTTAATTCCTCAGTTTGCCGTCAGATACCGCTGTGGTCTTATCGTATAGCGCATAGACACTTTATTTCACCTCGTCACCACATTCATGACTGTAGCTACCGCCGTTCTACAATTAAAAGGGGTTTAAAAGCCTTTAGTGGGCACCCTGTATACGCCCCTGGACTCTGTCGATGTAATTTTTAAAAACAATTTCTTAAATTGATCATACATTTCTTCAGAAACATTAATTTAATCAATTGGATTCAACAATGAAATAGGCAGAAAACACGCTTTGTAAGCCGGTAAAGGTAGTAATTTCGCATTCATTCTTTCATTTTAATGAAATGAAATTTGAATTGAAGAATGAATTTTGTAACACAATTTCAAAGAGTGGAAAACAATAAACACATATTAATAAGTTGTTTTGATTTTGCTTATAATTTTAAGAAACTGATACAATCTTAATACCTACAAAATATTTGCAATACATTTATTTAAAAAATAAATAGACAACAAAAAAAACAGAATACATTATCATCTCTGAGATTCATGTGAGTACTTCAGAGAATTTATTTCTCTTTATTAGCAATATTTTCCGAGTTATTAAGTAATCTTAATTTAATGCAATTATTACAAAAAGTGAAGTACTGCGGAATTAAAGTCTGCGTATACCGTTCGACATAAACTTATAAGAAAATGAAAAGAAACTTTTTCATGAATTCAAACCATGCGAAGAAAAATACGGTAAACAAGCTATTCATGTATTAATAGTAATAAAGTCTAATGATTTGAACCGTCAAGACGCACACTACATTGAGAAAGGACAGTCTAAAGTTTAGGGTTGGAATGTATTTGAAACCAAACCAGTTTAACTCGGAAAAATACTGCTAATTAAGACAAATAAGTACTCACGTAAAAGTCTGGGATGACACTGCTTTCTGTTTTGGGTAATCCATTTGTAAAATAAGAATATTTACACAGTATTTAATCTGAAAAAGAGTTTCGGAATCCAAACCATGCGAGCAGTCACTATGGTTTGCTATGGTAAACAACTAACCAGAGCAAAAAGGTTACTATCGCTTAGTGAAGGAATGTCTTGGCGGAAAAAGCAATTGTTCCTGGCCCATAAAACTGGCTGTTCTCTCGGAGGCCCTGCTTCACCTGAAGGACACCCGACTATCTAGTTTTTCACGTCGTATCAACTGTAAAAAATTGAAGCATGAGATATTTTACGTCCTTCTGTCCCGTTAGCACTGCACGTCGTATCTGCAGTGGGTTCCGGTAATATATTTAGGACCCTCCGATCCTGGAAATGAAATTTTACCTTCACAACACTATAAGTAAACGATAGTTTATATTCAATGTGATATGAGCATCTCTGCTCTGTATTTAGATGTTGACCGCATGCAATGTTGAAATTGCTCAAGTGAAACTATTATTTTCTGGACATGCATATTCTTCACATAAACATATAATGAACATACGTTTTCGTAACAAAGTCGCAGATTCAATTTGGAAAGTTGATTTAATTATCCACACATTCAAAGTTTTTTTTGTAGACATTTAGTTACCACTACTATATCCTGTATTTAACAGATATTATTACATATTAGGGGTAGGCAAGTATGTAATATTCGAATTATGTAGGGTAATTGCTGGATAATATGGGAGTCTCTTTAATCCGATTATTTTCGCATTCTTTGTTTTCACTGGATAACAACGGCCTTAAATTCTGATAATCGGTCCTTTAAGCAAATTGTTGGTTTGAGATACAAGTGTCATCCATTTTCGATAAAATTTTGATATATATACTGAATATAATTCGCACAAATGTACTCCTGTTAAGTTATTATACAAGATGTCTGAGAATTGTTAAACATATTTCAAAAATCAATTTAAAAAACTTATAATGTTACAAGTACGATTTTTCTTTTAAATGAGAACGCTTTTTAAAATATTTTTTCAGATATGTAAAGTACCATTACGACGTTCTAAAGTTTCTACAGCGAGATATTTCCATTCGCAATGCAAAACCGTTTGCATTCCATTAGCAAAACCGTTTTCTGGTTTATTTTTTTAGTTTTTCTTGAATATCTCGAAAACTCTTCAGTTTTCGAATTACAATTGATTTAATAAATTAAAGAGAGTAAAATGTATCTATAAATACATGATTTTATTTTTCTTCTAGCTTTAATATTTTCGCAGATAATGACTATAAAAAATTGAAGATTTCCAGTAATTTGCGACCACCTAGACCACTTTAACTGCGCCTTACCTATCTGAAAAAAAACTTTTTTTAAATGCACTCTAATTTTAAAAGAACCACAGTTGTAACATTATTATTGTTTTTTAATTTTAGAAATCTATCCTACAATTCTCGGTTACCCTGTATTGTTAATTACATTAATTTAACAGAAAAGAAGTAGCCTTATTTTTTAAAAAATGATTTTAATGATTATTTTAAAAGGACTCTGCTTATCTACGTAAACAACAAATAAAACTTGATTGAAATTTGAAACTAATTTCGTAGTTCAGTTGGCTTCATGACAACATAAATTAGTTTGCTTTCTTACTCTGGAAATTAAACTTCACAAAAATGAGTGTTTCGAATAACACGTCAAAATTAGAACTGAAATATTCTTTTGTTTCCAGAAAACTTACATGGAAAATGAATATAACAAATCTATGTTAGACAAATCTTCTATTTAAGGCAAAATTTGAAAAATCTTGCTTTCAGATACACATTTAGCGAGAAAAGAATGAAATAATTATATACGAAGCGCACAATGGCATTCTTTCCTTCATAAAAGTTTCAACCTTTACATGGCTTATAAAATGAAGCATTTCGAATTTCACCGATGTAAGAATAAACCTTGACAAGTGAAATCATGCGAATAACTGCTTTCTTTCTGCGAATAACATGATAATAATAGTAAGCTTATTTTAATGCCTTCTAGTACACAACAACGTAGTCGGGGAGAGAATTTTTAATTTGCTTCAACTCCCGTTCCATCCTACGCCAGTGTCTTCCTAAGAGAAAATTTAGTTCACGAACCGCTTCATCTTTTAATTTAACACAGTTCCTGATTAAATTTCACGCTACATCGAATCAACTCAGACTAAAACTATTTCCTGGCATGAATTTTTACGCCAGCTTTGACTCAATGTCAGAGACAGCTTCGTTTTATTTCGTCTATAGCCTATAAGACTGGCGGGGAAGGTTTCTTAATTTTAGCACACAGCTTTTCCTTTAAACTTTCGGTCTGGGGAGGGGGGAATCGCCAGATTTGCTGGATTGGGGGGGGGAGAAGTAAGCTATTCAGTATCTGAGACACCCCTTTCTTTTCCCAACGACCTGCTTTGCATTTCTAATGCAAAGAAAGGTCTCTTTCATATTACAGCTGGCGATGATTGCCCCTTTTATTTTATTTATGACTATTCCTGTGGTCCAAATTTTAATGAATGCGGCGAGAGGATTTACATGAATATTTTAAAAAGTGGCCAGCTTTTGTTCGTTTTGACAAATGGCGTCAGAGGATTTTGAAAGTGGACAACTCCGTCTACAAAATGGTTCATGAGATACGGGCGAGATTTCACTGATTTTTAAACCTCATTGTGCAAGGATTCAAATTTAATATGCAGTTTGTCTTGCTTTTTTAAACTTTTCTCTGAGATGTTAAGACGCCATTTTGGTTGAATTTTCAGAAGGAAAGAGCTTTGCTGTTTGCTTTTTTTTAGAGTATTGGTCGGATACATTTATAGTGAGATTCGTATATGTGTAAAGTGAGAATATTATATTGGCAGAATGAGACTATTTATTTCACTGCGCTTTCACTACTTTGAAGGTTAAATTCATATCTCAGTTCATCATCTGCTGTGTAAGCTATTTGAATTTGAATATTAAATTTAAAACATAGGCTATTCTTTTTCTGTACGTGGAAAATACATTTGCAAACACTATTTAAATTTATGAAGCGTTTCTTTTGTAAAATCATTAACTCATAAAAAAATATTTATTTTCATATGCACAGCTTCAGCATCATTTGTATTACGATAAGAATACATTCCAGTGCATAAATATTTTACCTTATTCTTTAATAGAATTAAATTCTCTGGTTTCTTATTTCTATAAAATTCTTGAATTCCTCAAAATATTAGCGGATAGCAAATTTAATTAAATGTCCATGAGTATTCTGATAAATGGATGTGAAAAACAGTCTGATTATTTAAATACTTTTCCATATCAATTTGAAAGATATTTTAAAACGGATTTATGAAATCTCGATTTCAATGAAGAATGTTACGTTATGAAAACTTATACCAGCCAGATACAAATCAAAGAAGAAAAAAATAGAAGTGAAATTTGTATTTTAATAACACGAATAATTGTAATTTTCGAAGTTTAATTAATACTTTATCTCAAAGTAAGTACGCGTCTTAAAGTGAAGAGTGATTAAATCTTTACAAGAAAGGATTTTATGTTTTATGACGATACACTTTTAACCTCTCATTTTTGCAACAGAATCATATTAGCAGTATTCATTGAATTAGAAGAAAATATTCAGTTCAGAACATGCGAATGAATAGACTTAGTGTAATGTAAACTTATTATAAGCAAAAAATAAGGAAATCATACAAAGTATAAAACAATCACATGTGTCAAAATTTAATTTTCATTTTAAATTCAAAATTTTATTTCAATTAAATTTATATTATTTTGAAAAGCAGATTCATAATTATAATAATAGTTATTTATTGGGAGATATCTAAATATGCTTAAACAATCTTTAATTATATCAATTAAAGTTAATACCTTTCGTGCTTCCTTGATATAAAAAATCTCCTCTCTTTTATAATTCATTTCTTATTAGTATTGATTATAAAATTATTTCCCATGAATCAGCATTGTCATTCGTAAAGAACTTGCAATATGCATAATGCAGCAAATAGTAGTTTTATATGGATTCAGGAATTCACATAAAATTTTGTGCACAACTGAATTATTTTTAAGGACTTTCATTGCTTAGCTTTATGTTAATAAAAATGTACACAGTGCATATTAACAACGGATATGAATATGTTGCTAATATAATAAGATCTAAATTATACTATAATAATAAGATGGCATTTTATGTTGAGGATATTGTTTCAAAACTTGCTCATAATTTAGCTATTAAAAAGGAATAATTTTAGCAAATAAAATGAATTACAACTTATTAAATATCAGAAAGCTTAAACAAAATCCTTGAACTTAAATCCTTTAAACCAATGAAATAAATGTCACATTGCAACTTAAATATATTTCCGATGTTAAAAATATTTCATTTCCATTAATATTTACGTCAATACCTATAAAATTGTCTAATAAACATTTGGGCAGCTGATAAGAATCCCCTCTCATTGAATTATTTTAACTTAATAACTACACAATTCTCTTCGTGAATTTTCAATATCAATTTAAAAAGTTCATTAAACTATTAAAATCAATTAAAGTATGCATTATTTTACGGAAGTGGCAACACATGATCTATAATAAAATGAGTAACCAACGCATTTCCTACTTTTTCTTAAAAAGGAATCAGTGGGACGAAATATTCTGCTGAAGAAACATCTCGGGGTTTTGGCTTGCAGATATGGTGCCATGTTTATGGTCTGATTTTGCTTCTCTCCAGATCTACCATAAAACGGAACTATCGCGGTTAACGGATGAGCGCTCTGCAACCGCGGAATACCCGGAGGTCTTGTCACGGTTGCTGGAGTGTGACAAAGTGTACGGTCCTCCCCAATGTCCACCCTGCTCATTAACATCAGCGCGAGGGTAACAGCTGTCAAGACTCCTAGATCCATTTCAAGGCATGTGGATTCCTTGTATGGATACTTTTAGGGAATCATACAGACTCGATGTTAATATAGATTAAATATAAGCACGCTATCTATATGGTTGAAGATATCTTTAAAGGGACACATTACCTTCGCAAATTTTTTTTTATTTGAAGTATTATTGAAAAAAATTTGATAGTATTGGGACTTAACAATCATATACAGTCAACTTGAGGAGAAAAAAAAATCCATTTTGATCAGCTTCTTTAGTTAAAATTTAAATTTTTTTACAGAAAATTTCATTTTTTAAAATCCCTACTTCTTTTTCAAATATGAATACTTTTGCTTCAAATTTAATTTGTAGATTCACTGAGATATATTAGACAAAACTGTGCATCCATTTTACGATGTATCTAATATTCGCTGAAATATAGATATTTTACTGAATTATATGGTGAAAAGTGAGGAAATTTAGCTGGAACTGAAGAAGGTCACCGTTGGCCACGTTGTTGGTTGTGCATTTTTTGCTCCATTCAAGGTTGCGAACAATTTATCAACAACATCAAGTCCAGATTTGTTGTCACTGTAATCCAAATTATTTGGGGTTTTTCTATATCTCATCATTCTGCGTACTTGAAATTACAAGAAAATTTCTCCTCTTTTTTTGACACATATGACACAAGATACTAAGGTCAAAAAAGTTACTGCTTACAGATCTCGATTTGTGTCCATGAATTCCCAAGGAGTTGTAGCTTGTTTTCCCGTAAGGTTCTTAAGCAATAATAACTGTTTTCTTTGAGAGCCCGCGATAATTCGACATTTTTGAAACAATATATTTGAAATAACGACCAATATCATTGAATTATGAGCTGGGACATAGGTATGAGAAATTTGCAAGTATATAAAAAGAAATAATGGTTTGGTGGAGTTTACTGGCGCAAAAACCATTTTTGATTATGCTGCGCCAAACATATGGTCTAGGATAAAATCTTGGTATAGGAGTTTAGTTAAAAGGAGTGTCATTCGGTATGAAGTGTCAATATATGAAGTCTATAAAAACTTGCAACAAGTTAAGAATGACCTAAAAACAAGGTAAAAATTTTTATATCAAAGAGTAAAAACCAATCATTCTTAAAAAAGTAAAAAGTTGTGGATGAGGATCTTTGTGAAGGATGTCTTTAAGAGTGATAGAGGATGAATGAAAACAGCGGATGCGTTGATGATTAAATTGCCGACATTCAATAAGAATGTGGAGAACCGTCATTTGGCATTGGCATGCTGTACAAAAAGGTGCGGGTTCCCCCAATAACAGATGCCTATGCGTGAATCTGGTATGGCCAATTCTTAATCGAGTGAGGACAGTGTCGAGTTTTCTGTGAGGCAAACTAGGCCAGCAGGTAATTAGATGTTTGATGGAGTGAAGCTTATTTGTTTCTTTAAGGTTCCACCGACTTTGCCAATTTGAGTGAAGTTTGACTTTTACATATTTTTTTATATCGTTGAGAGGAACAGGAGAGTTAAGACTATTGGTAGCGGATCTCGCTAAATTGTCTGCATGTTGATTTCCAGATATACCAACGTGAGAGGAAAAATTTTGAAAATTCGGAACTCAAAAATAAATACGCAATCGGGTGCAACTCATCAACCAGTTTAACGTGGCCCTCACGTACACCAATAGAGCACTGGAGAAAAAGAACATGATATCCTTGTCTGAATGGTAGGGAGCCAGAAAGCTACAAGAGGTCTCATTCCTGTTTCGGTAAAACCCACACTTAGGCCTAAAAAATATGGGTACTACATCTCATAGATTTTTTGAGCCCTACCAAATTTTAAAAAAATTCAACTTCTTGAGAACGTGGATGATTTAGAAACGAAAATATTTATTTCCTGCTACGTATGAAATTTTAAATAATCACTCGAAATAATATATGTCCTGTGGGTTCTCAGTTGTTCTACGGCATTTACTTTCTCTATAAGCAAAAAGAACTCTTTCAGTTTAACAGAAGCCTAACTACTGAAGATCAAACTGCTATTAACAGCAAGGAAGCAACAGTGAAGCATTTTCTTTTTATTGACGTTCTTAATCTGTCATCTTTAAGTTTAAAAAATTCAATTTCTGGAGAATGTGGATGATTTAGCAACGGAAATATTTATTTCCTACTATGTAGGAAACATTAAATAATCACTAGAAAAAACATGTCTCGTAGGTTCTAGGTTATTCTTCAGCATCTTTTTCTACTTTATATATAAGTAAAAAGCACACAAATGCAGCTTAAAAGAAGCCTAACTATTGATGATCAAATTGCTATTAATAGCATGGAAAAAACAGTGAAGCAGTTTCTTCTTATTGGCATTCTCTACGTGATTTTCGAAATTAATAATTTTTGTAGAAAATGTTTTACTACAAAAATTATTACTATTTATAAGTCAAATCTATTGAACTTACAAATGCTATTAATCGCATGGAAGAAACAGTGAGGCAGTTTTTTCTTTATTGGCATTCTCTATGTGGTTTGCGTAATTAATTATTCAGGAAAAGATTTACTACAAAAATTATTATTATTTATAAGTCATAATAATAATAATAACATTCTACTGAACTTATAAAAAATTTCAATGCTTCTAAGCGAAAGATTTTCTTTTCGGAAAAAACATTAATTTTCATCTCCCACAAAGTTAATAGATAGCAAATAAGTTGAATTTTGTATTCATCAAGAAGAATTTGAAAATAATGAAGCCTCTTGTTATAGCCCATTCAAAACGATTTTATCTTTTAAGATTCCCACTAACTATATTTCAGATTTAACGATTCCTATGAAGGAACTTGAAGTACGGCCAAGTTAAAAATAAATAAATGAAATTCTTTAACGTATCAGAAAGTTCAAAAGATATTTTTTATGGTCTACGTTTGAAGCATCCTCTCGGGAATCGGTGCTTTTTTCCACTTAAACTTATTTTTTCTCATAATGGAGTTCGCAGGAGTTTTATAAGGCAACTGCATATATTTTTAAGTATTGCTTAATAGGTCAATTATACTTCAACCAAAGTTTTTCATTCAGTGACTGCATTAATAAACCAGGCATGAAAGGAACTAAAATGATAAGAACTTCCCTTATACTAACCTAAGATTTGTTTAGTTGCCACGTAATTAGAATAGACTGTTAGAGCTTTTTTTAAGTTTTTGAACTATTATACATTTAAATGTTATTTACACAGTGTAATATAATTGCAAGATGTTTTTATGCACATTCGAGTACAATGTCTTTAAGTTTCAAAAAGATATCGGCATTTTGGCCAGCGCTGTTTTATTTTAAATACCATCTGCTGCCTCTAGATGTCGTTTGCGCACCCATGTTCCTATGTGATTTTGGATACTTATAGTATGCCTGACTTACCTTTTATTGTCGCTAGATATTTTTGAAACACCCTGTAGAACGTTTTGTACATGTTATCTCATGAATAAGAAAAATTAATTTTGATTGGATTTGAACTGCCGTGTGATATGTTGCAGTGGAAGTGAATATCCCGGCTGAGTTCATTGATGACCACTTAGCACAAAGGGTTAAAACAGTGGGTAGGTAATTTAGGTAAACATTATTGTTGATTAAGAATGGTTAGGTAATTTTTCCCCATACTCCCCTGCTATTGAAGACAAAACGGTAAATAAAATTAGGTGAATTACTGTCTCATCATAAAGAGCAACATCTGTTACAAATTTTTTTAATAAATGTCGACAGTTAGTTAGTAGACAGTTAGTTGTCAAGTTTGCTGTCAGGTGGCGCTATAAGTGGTTTCTTGGAATAACGCATAGCGAGTTTTCTATATCTGGACACCGCTTATATGACTATAGTTGCAGACGTTCTGAAATTATTGGGGGAGCAAAGGATTGTAGTGGCCACCCTGTATAATCCTTTCTGAAATTAAGTTACGAATTATTTTAGCCATGAAATGAATATTTAATCCATTTATTCTTTTGTTTCGAATTCACATCTCTTTAATATTCTCAAACGAAATCAGATTCATTAATAAATTGAATATGCTAAAATATTTAAATGTTATTCTTTGAAGCATGAAGGTCCATAAAATTTGTCATTTATTTTTTTTGAAAATTTACATATATATAAACCGTGTAGCTGTTAGATATAAAATATTTTTCATAGAAAAATCACATTTAAACAAAATCTTGTGAAAAATAATGGAGAAATGAAAATAAAATGCAAATTAGACAAATGCTGCACCCGTCCACTAAAAAATAAACCGAATCTTGACGTAATTAGTGAAATGTAAAACTTTGTTTTAATTTAAATTTCTTTTACTTGAACAGGTATATTTGTCACTTGTAGTCGAACACAAATTGTTTACCTATAAAACTGCGTTAAGCTTTTTTAACAACAGCCAATGTACATACACTAATGATGCACAGACATTTGCAATGCAAATTGACTCTTATTCTTTTAACATGTTCAGTTATATTTTTCCTTTCGAGATCATTGTTTACAAATGTAAATAAAAGAACATGGTAAAACAAAGAGATGCTTGGAAACAGACAAATATATTTTTTTTTCTGAAATAAATTGAAGTAAGTAAAGCTAAATAAACGTAAAAATAATAATAACAGATTACAAGAACAAACGGATGAATTCTTGTTTCTACTTTAATAAAAGGGAAAGCAAAAGGCTTTTAACCTTAAATCCTAATACTTTTTTACATAATATATTTCACAGTGTTTATGCAGAACAGTTAAAAAAAAGAAACTCATTTTTATTTCTTTTGTTTTAAAATCAATGTTTTTTTCATTCAAATAATGCTGAAAAAACAGGTCAGAAAGAATCTCTAATCGTGTAAGATTATTTTATTTCATGCGATTTTTATATTAAGAATGCACCTGCTAGTGTTTCAGTAAAATAACTACGCAAAAAAATTAATATGTATGTACAGATTTTCATAGTACTAGGATAATTTATTTTAAAACACAACTTTGGAATTAAATTAAAACTTCTAAGTTATACGATAATTGATGAAATACCAAAAATAATTTATATGAAAAGTTTCGAATATTCCATTCAAATGATTTTCCTTAAACTTTGTTATCGGAAAACTAAGAAACAAGCAGTTACTTATTTAATAAATTGTGTAATTTTTATAAGATTTCTTTGTAAAACTTCAGTTAATAAATATTGTAATTGATCTAAACATTGAAAGATTTTGCTTATTAATATTGAAATATAAATTTAAAAATTTATATTTATTAACCATCTCTACTAATATTAAAAGCGAAAGTCTGTCTCTTGGCGATATACGGAGCAGACCACTCAACCGAGAGCTACAAGATTTACATAAATATACTTTAGAGAATGGGGATGTGCACAATTTTTAAAAATTTTTATTAAAATTTTCATGAATTGAAAATTAAGACAAATTTCGTCGTTTTCTATAACTTTTTCGCCAATAACTTCGAAAGAATTATCGCATGAAAATTATGTTTATACTATTTAAAGTGCAAAATTTTATCTTCCTAAAGATGGTTACTTTAAGTTCTGCAGATTATTTTGTTGAATTAAAAAAAAATTGAAGCAGTGTCTACCACTCACAACTAGGTGAAAGTCAATGCATTGACAACATCCCTCGCGACAAGGTTACGGTATATTGTTCCTTATTTGAAGGGGAGGGATGGGGTTTGCTGCGCTATTCCTCTCCTTCCGATACTCGAGTTGATTTCAGAGCACTTCGATATCTCCTCCCCTCCTGATCCGGTAGTAAAATCTCTATGATATGGTTGACTTTTTCGAGAAGGTTCACAGTTCACTAAATGGAAAAGCTTTTCCCCCTTTAAATTTCAAGTTTTTAATGAATTAGTTTAAGATAAATGTTGAATTTTTACTATTTTCAAACATTTTAAATGTATTTTACTCGTAAAACCTTTCTTGCTCATTTTATAATGCTGTCCTTCGATACTAAACTTCATGCTTTGCAACTTGTTTCAGTATTTAATCAAATTTTTAGTCGTGTTTCAACTTAGAAGTTCCGAACCAATTAACTCAATTAACACAACTCAACAAACTCAATTAAAATGCCACAAATAGAACGGAACAGACAATGAAATATTAAATTAAACTTCAACTTTTATAAATTTTAAAAATGTTTTCAGATTGCATATAATTTAGGTTTTAAATATTGTGTAATATTCGAGTAAGTTATAGAGATTATTGCATTTTTTATTTTAAAAATCCATTTTCTTTCTTTTTGCTTGAAATTAAAGTGATTTGATACTGTTTCGATATTCTAGCAAGGACTTCAAATCAATATTTGAGCAGTAGCAGCTATTAACTGCATTCGTTTACATTTCTTATTCAACATAAGATTTGGTTTACCAACTGACAAACTTTCAAGTTTGAATTGATGAACCTAAAGATGATCTGTTTATACTATTTCATTTTGGATGCAACTGCATTTCATTTATTTAAGCAGGAATGAAATTTGAACTTCAAAATAAATGAATGCCTACAGATGAGAAGCGCAGAATAAAACTCGAAAGTAAATTTATTTGTATTTTATATGCATAGTTGGAACAAATATTAAAATTACACTTTCCTCAATGTAGTAAAAGAATAAGACGGTCAGATACCGTATACCTTACTTATTACCTTATTTTAGAGTAAATTTATCTTAAGAGTATGTTTGTTTTCAAATTTTATCCTTCTTTTTGTCATACATAGTATTTCCAAAATTTAAACATTATAACTCAAACTTTAAGCTCTTTTCGTTTTCAGCATTTTAATAATATTTTATAAGTAAAAACAACTTTCTTTAAACTATGGTATAAACTTCTTTTTGCTGTTTCTTGAATAATAATAAGTAATAAAAAGCTATTCAAACAAATTTGGTACCATATATTGCGAGGGCTGAAATTAAAATTTTTTCAGACATTTATTATAACAGTGCTTCCCAACGTGGGACGCTTGCTCCACAGGGGTAAATTTTATTATTTTGGAGGACAATTCAGTATTAAGAAGATTTCTCAGAAATGCAAATGATGAGTCACTTAAAATTTATTTAATATAAAAGGAGCGACGCATGTCTTGGTGAGGATACAGAAATCAAATATATAAATTCAGCCACGCGTGTATGAAATTATTGTCACCGTTTCGATCATCATATTTAGCTAAATGTGGAATTTCCGTAATAAATGATTTGTTGGTACAAAGGAATCAACTGGATATCACACGACGGGGAAATTTGAGACTGAAGCTAACTAACTTGGAACCTAACATAAAATGTTTATGCAACAAACATCAAGGATAAGGATCGCATCAAATTTAAATAATAAATAATTATTAATAATTAAAAAATATAGAAAAATCATTCATTAAAATTATTTCGTACAAGAAATTTTGTCCTCTATTATCTACTTTGAAAATTTACTTATTGCGTTTCTCAATAATTTCCTAGTGATTTCTTAAGTTTAAGTTAAGATTAAGTTTCCTCAGTGAACAATTCAATTTTTGTAATGTTAAAAATTATGTAAATGTTACATAGGGGGGGCATAAGAATTTTAGAAAGGCTTAGGTGGAGCATTACTTCAAAAAAGTTTGATAAAAAAAATCTGCGACGAATTCGATATTTTTTTATCTTCCTTAGATCTCCCTGAAAAAAATACAAGTTTTCTTCTTTGAACATTATGAATGAACTAATAATGAAATAAAAGTTAAAAAATCGGGCAGAGAGAGAAAGTTAGAGGGTTTTCTTGTACTCTGCGAACAAAAATGATCCGAGGAGCTTATGATAGTTATAATAATTTAAAAACAGATTAGTTTGCTGTAGTTTCTTACAATAGGTCCTAGCCATCTATTAGGGAATTGTTTTAAACATTAAAGCTTGAAATCGAGGCAAGTCAAATTCTATACTTATAGAAATATTTCAAATCTTAGAAAGCATGCTTTTTACATTTTTGATGACGTACAAAGGCAGAAAGTAATTTTTTATGAAAAAATTATACCTCGAGATTTTGAGCACTTATGATCAATTACCCATTTCTGATCCCGAAAGAAAACTTTCTTTTTTCAAATTCTGTGTATGAATATTTGAAAATCACAGCTCAAAATCGAAGCAATTTAGAATGCATGAAATTAAGTATGCTTTTCAACACTGAAACTGCTTTTTTATATAAAATTTTTGACCAAATGCTTCAACTTGTAGACTATCTGATTTGCTTGTGAGTGGTTATTGAGCTAAGGAGCTCAAGGAGCTGGACAAATGAAATTTGTCATGTGGGATTTACACCAAAATTACAGATAAGTTACCGGTCCAGGACCTTAACCGTCACTCGGAGAGTGCTTTCAATTAAAATGAATAATAGGATTGTTCACAACACTTTGAAGTTAAGCAAAAGCGATATAGTATACCAGAGATTCCAGGAGAAAGTTAGTTCTTAGTAAAACGCTTCCAGTTTCTGTCAAACTGTGATATTTTATATAGTTATTACAAGGCAGTGCATTATTTCGAAATAAGCTATGGATAAACTTTGAAGTTAAGCAAACAAAAATAGAGCATGAGGAAATTGCATTAGCAAGTCTGCTTTCATGGAAACGCTTTCTGTTTTAATGCAAACTGAAGTATTTATTTTAAGGCAATACCTTACCTCGAAAAAAACCTAAGAATAAAACATGTATGCCTAATTAAACATGTATGTCATTATTTCAAATGGGTTTACTTTCTTGGTAGAAAGTGGATATTCCAAATCTTCTGAATTTCGAAGTTAAATGCATCTGCATTTAAATATCCGGAATCAAAGCAATTAATGGATTCTTATATATTTATATTATTTCAAGTGGGTTTACTTTCTTGGTACAAAGTTGATTTGCAAAAGCTGCTAAGTTTCGAATTTAAATGCCTTTACGTTTTCAGAAAAAATATTCGTAATCAAAGTAATTAATGGATTCATATATATTTATATTATTTCAAGTGGGTTTACTTTCTTTGTATAAAGTGGATATGCAAAATCTACTAAAGTTTGAAGTTAAATGCATCTGCATTTAAATATTCGGTATCAAAGCAATTAATGGATTCCTATATATTTATATTATTTCAAGTGGGTTTACTTTCTTAGTAAAAATTTTATATGCAAATGCTGCTAAATTTCGAAGTTAAATGCCTTTGCGTTTTCAGAAAAAATATTCGGAATAAAAGCAATTAATGGATTCATATATATTCATATTATTTCAAGTGGGTTTACTTTCTTGTTATAAAGTGGATATGCAAATTCCACGAAATTTTTAAGTTAAATGCATTTGTATTTAAATATTCGGAATAAAAGCAATTAATGGAATCATTTATACTTATATTAATCAAAAGGAATTCACATTTATTAATTGAATAAATTTCATCGAGTGTAGGAGAAAAGTTTTTACATTGATTTAGTTCGTTTTGTCAGATAGCTATCCAAAAAATAAATATGCACCTGTTCACAAGAATAGCACAAAAGATGCGAGCAAAGAAAAGAAATTCCATCATATTTCCTTGATTGTGAAAGGGTGAACAAATGATTCAAGAAGCGGACCGTTAATGGTAGAGTGTCATTGCTGAAATCAGAATCTATCATTTTCATTCATTCTTAAGGTTTCAGAAAACTTCCTCGCTTCCATTCGTATTTCATTTGACACTCGGAGCTGATCTTCTTTTTACTTTTCCTTTCTTCTCTGCTACTTTAAACTAAGTCTTTTGACACACAATCGTTATTGGCTTCATTCAAGTTGAAAAGTGGTTTGAATAAGACCTGGTCTTTAGTGGGAGAAGATTACTGTGGATGATTTTTCACTTTTCTTTTAAGAGTAGCTTTGAGGTATAAAAGTATTGGAAGTCTCCATTTCGGAATAAATCGGTTCGAATTTTTCGAGGGTGATAAAAGTATTAATTGGTCAGAAAGTTATTTCTAAACGAAAAAGAAAGTTTTACCTTCAATAAGTGAACATACGGAAGTGATACATTGTATTAATAGATAATTTAACATTTTTTAATATATAAGATAATTTGAATTTTAATGCATTTAAACTTAATAAATTAAATTCCCTATAAATGTATATTAATTCTTTTAAACATATAACCTTGAAATCTGTGAAAATAAAGTGATGTGAATTGTTTAACGATTTAAATTAATAATATTTTGAACGTAAATGAAATTAATTAATTCTTTATTCAGAAAATAGTTCATACTTCACTATATAGTGTTTTACTAATATATTTTTAACTCTTTTGCTAATTTGCTTTTAACTTTTTTGCTTAAAATGGTGCATAGTGGAAAAATGGCCATGAAGGTTTCGGTTTATCTCGATTACATAAATATTTTCTCAAAATCTGACCCCAGGAAAAATTTCTTAAAAAATATTTAACTAAGATTCAACAGTTGTCATTATTGTTTTTTAATATTTTTAACCCAGCTTTATATATTAGTTTTAGAAGTCCAGCAATTTTAGAATTAAGAAATAATTTATAAATTTTTGAAATGAGTCTAATACCTATTTTTAAAGGCGTCATTCAATATTTAAGTTATTTTTTTTCTTCTTCTTTGGTTATCCATAATTGGGTTATTACTCTTTTTCTGCTTTTTTCCTACTTGTAGCCACTTAAGTATTAATTCTTAAGAGTTACGAAACACTGCCATAAATGAATTTTTTCATATATTTCAGCAGGAAATGTCAAAAAATTATGTAACAATTTTGAAACGGTTTACCGTCATTAATTGATGCATGCTGGTTCAGAAAAACAATGCTACACTTCTTTAAACAATCTTCTAGAGCCGAACTTTTCCTATATACTGCAAAATAATTGAAGGACAAACGAAAATATTATATCAGAACGGAAAGTAATTAACGCCTATTGAATTATTTTTATATCATAAAGTTGTAGAGCTAATCTTTAAATGTGAGAGAAATTTTTGCAACAGAATCCTTTATCTATGCGTTTTTTCCGTTCTTCCCGATGGTCCCTGAAAAATCAAATCGAATGCAAAACTCAAGAGAAAACTTAAGGCACAGTATCTGAAATCTCAATCTAGAAAAAAATCATTATTTATGCATTTAATTTTTGTTTTATCTGTTGAAAGTAAATCACGAATTAATCCCTTTCAAAAATAAAAAAAATCTTTGAAAAAGCAATTTGGAGAAAGTTTGAAAAAAATTTTCCTTCTTCCCTTATATAAGGAATAAATCTATGACACATTTTATACCTGACACCTTTTAATTTCTAAGATTCTTGAATATGGCAGAAAAAAATAGTGTATTCAGAATGCTTTTAAGGAAAACAAATTGTGTATACTAATGAAGAAACAAATTTTAGATGAAACTATTCTGATAATCTCGATTTTTTTTACTGCATAAATTTTTTAGTCAGAAAAATACTTGGAGACAAAACGTTTCTGCGCAGAATTATTCTCTATATCCTGAGAATTTATACATTTTACTTAGAATATGTATGAAAGATTATCAATTCAGCAGATAGGATAGATTTATACATATTTCATCTATATTTGAAGACAGATTATAACATAAAAAATGATTTCTTTTATATTTTAAATCTTTCTTCAGAATATTTATTTGAATGTGTTTTTCTGAAATGAATAAAATGTACTTAAAATCATACTTGGTTTAACCCTCTGACCACTAAGAGTTCTCAAAATCTGAGTACAGTTGTATACGGAGGTTTGCTTACTAATTGATCTGTGGAATGGATTCGTCCACCCCGTTCCCCCTTTTCTCCTCACTACGGGTGGTGGGAGATATGAATGGCAGGCCTTCCATCTCTCCCCTAAGGGTCCCTTTAATGACCACTCACCCAACTGCCTTCTCCTCCCTTTCGGAACAGCAACCGGCCGAAATCCGCCCCACTAGTATAGAAGTTGCATGGCCGGTTACGGCCGGCTTAGGAGTCAAAGTGTTAAGAAAGTTTTGTGCATAGAAATGCATAAAAGGGAACAAGAAATTAAGTAGTGAAAAGGCACCCTGCTCTCATTCAGTCTCCTTTACGATAGTAAAAATTTAATATTTAGTGACAAAGAAACACTAATCGGTATCAAATTTTAAGCAAGAAATACTATTTACGTTATAAAGCTACAAAAAATTAAAGGAACATGTACGTATCTTAATTAAGCATAGATTTTCATTTTTAAAATGCATTTCCTTAAAAGAATTATAACTTTTGAAACCTGATGCTCTAAACTGGAATATATTACATAATTTTATGTATGTCTTTGATGGTTAAAATATGTATCTCTGTTTCAGGTAATTAGTCATCTTATCGATGGATAACAGTAACAGCTCGTTAGGTATTTTCTTCTAAGAGCATAAAGTCCTTAAAATTATCTGCCACAAATTATTTTTGTTCAAAAACTTTTCAGCAATAATCAAATATAATCCACCTTTCGATAGAATTTTGATATTTAAAGTCTTCAAATCTTTCGTTACCATCAGTATTATCATCATCATGAAATATACAATTTGCATTCACTTGATTCGATTGATTTTTATAAGTCAGCGTATTCCTTGTGTTGCACTCAAGAAACCATTCAGTTTGAGCTACATTTTAACTTTGGTTAGATAGGAAATATTGATATTCAGAATTTATTAATTAACTTTTTTTCATGAACAAGGGAAAAAATATAAATGATTTACTTTGTTCAAAAACCTTACCTGTAAAATAGCCACCTGTAATTATCCTATGTTCTTATTTAAGTAAATTTATAAACAAATTAAGTAAAGCATGTCCGAAATGTATAGATTTCGTTTACTTGAAAATAGAGACAATATATCACATGACACTAAATTTGGCGAAACAAGCATGCTTTCAGTATTGCAGAAACATATTATGAACAAACAGTTATTATTTGATAATAAATATTTAATTCTATGAAAATAAATATTTACTTGTTAGTTAAAAGGAAGAAAACTGATATTATCTCACTATCGGCACTGCATTATAAACAGCAGAAGGTACCATTTTATTTGACTATTCGGAGCATAAAATATATTTACATAAAATTACCTTCATCATTATTTTTACTTACTGCGGTGAAAATCAAATATTTCTATCGAAATATAAAGGAAATGTTTAATTTGGATGCTGCAGTTCAATAATATGAATGTCACAATGTTTCTCCCTAAATGCAATATAGCTGTTTGATTTAACTCGCGGTTATTCTGATAAATCATTTATAAGCGTAAGTATCTTTTCAATAAATCTTCAATATTAATTATAAAAATTACCATAGCGAGCTGAAATGAGGTCAATAACAGCTGATAAGGCAGGCTTCCTGGCTTAATATTAAAAAAGAAAACTTTTATACTTTCGAACTTCATTTGTAAATATTTTATGGACTTTTATGAATCATATGCTTGATAAATAATAGATGATTTCTGGTGTTGTGTTTGACTAAATTTGTTTCGAGTATATGGCTTATTTGTTTAAAAGCATTTTGCTTTAAGTTATTTTACTAGAACGTTCAAAGTTTTTATTCGAGGGTTAGTCATTAAGTCACTAAAGATAAGAAAAAATAATTCACCATGATAATCACTTGGACGCAATTTTATTTTGCAACATAATCTCCACCAATGTTGATGCACTTATCCCATCGTTTTATCAGCGCCCCAATCCCAGCTGCAGAAAATTCTTTGGGTTGCTGTCTCATCCACAGTATGACTTCGTATTGAACGTCTTCATCATCTGCAAAGTGTTTGCGTCCAAGATGTTGTTTTAGTGGACCAAACAGATAAAATCGCTTGGGCTTAAGTCTGTACTGTAAGGTGAATACTGTAGCACTGACCAATCAGACTTAGCCCCAAGCCATTTTCATCTGTTTGATCCACTACAACAACTTCTTGGAGGTAAACACTTTGCAGATGATGACGACGTTCAACACGAAGTCGTACTGTGGATAAGACAGCAACCCAAAGAATTTTCTGGAGCTGGAATTGGGGCGATGATAAAACGATGGGATAAGTGCATCAACATTGGTGGAGATTATGTTGAAAATAAAATTCTTTCCAAGTGATTATCATGGTTTTATCAATTATTTTTTCTTATCTTTTGTGACTTACTTAATGACTTACCTCGTAGATATACTTGTTATAGTTGCTGTTAAATATATTATAATAAGGCGTCCATAATTAAAGTTAATTTGTTCAGAAGACCATAGAGCTCAATGAACCCAAAGGAAACAAGATTCCACTAGTATAAGGCGCATTAAAACGGTATTTTGGACGAAAGATGGCATTGAAGTTCAAAACTGCACTTCAGTAGAGTTGTTGGTTATATTTTATTAAAAAGCTTAAATAACTATCCAATTTTGCTTCAGTAATAAAATAATCTGGAGAAGAGTTGCTTTGGCTAATGGCGCATTGACACTCTTGACGAAAATTTTAATTGTTTTTCTTTTTCTTATTTTTAATTTTTTTTTCTTTATTTTTTTTTTCTTTTTTCCCACAGTTTTCACAGAGCTCATTCCTTGCACTACATACTAGCAAAATCTTGTTCTGTTTTGGTTCGTAGAACTGGCTTTCTGGCCTTCTGAGTAGGCTAACTTTACTTTTTGACATCTGTGTCATAATATTTAAAAGTATTTCTAAAATAAATACCCAATATACAAATACCAAATACAAATATTTTAGTAACATATACCCAATACTTACAGTAAGACGCTTTTAAATAAATAATCCATATTCTCAAAATAAATTTATTCAAATACAACAGCAGAAATCATCTATTATTTATCAAAAATATGATCGTTAGAATCTTTCCAAAGACAGTTCAAATGTATAAGTTTTTGTGAAAAATACTAAAGCAGAAATGCCCAACGATAAATGAATTTGCAAGTTCAATTTTAAAATACAAAGAACTCCAATGCAAAAAAGTGCATTTGTTCGGTAGAAGTTATTTTTTCAAATTAACTTTTCGTAAAAATTATATTAACATCAAAAATATTTCAGAAACTTTTTTATGTGTTTCTGTATGTCACTACTTATTTCTTTACTTGCAATATATTTTTTATGGAAGCGATTTGAAATAAGTTTTCTTTTAAAAAATGAATTAATGCATCGATAAATTTTTTGAGACAGCGATTGGAGAATATTTCATTGTTATGAACCATCTCAGTCTATGTATTTAAACAAATTGAGAAAGCCAGTAAAACGCATGGGAAACATTGTATTTTATTAACCACATGCGTTTTGTACTTGATTTAATTAGTAGTAATGCAAAGCATGCTTTTATTCTGTGGAATTTCTTTGTTTCTATTATGTGGAATTCTTTATTTTGCATGAAAAATATTGTATAAACTTATGCCAAATGTTTCTGTTCGATTTTTACCCATAAACATAAGCTAACTCTGTTTATTATCATTAATTTTAAATGAAAATTTGTTAATTATTAATGTCTAGCCACTCAGTAATCAACTCATTCTTAGATAAGAATTTTCTGAAAATATCTATAATAGCACAAAAGCGTTAATAATAGCGTGTGCAAACTATGCAATTTTAATTATTTCATTAGAATTCTAGATATTTCTGAAATTCATTTTAAATATTATCATTCCTAGAAGCTTTCAAAATGATATTTTGGTATGGATAATTTAATATGCAACACTTGCTCCATATTATACCAAAAGTATTAAATTTTAAGTTCTCTTAATTAAAATCAATAAAAAGCTAATCTGAGCTTATGATTGTTTCAATTTGTATTTCTTTATTAAGATATTCATTAATTAAGAATGAAAATAATAGAATGAATTTTTATGAATCTTTATGTAAGCAACCTTCTCTGTGTTTTATAAAAAAGATTTTAATTACTAATGTGAAATCAGTCTTCACCCTAAAAAAAGCAAGTAAGATTTTTTTAATAACTTACAAAAGGAGAAAATAGAGAGTTTGTTTAATGAAACATTTAGAAAAAATGATGGAAATGAAATGATATACTTCTGCAATTTTTTGAATGGAATTATATAAGAAAATGTTTTTTCAATAAGTTCTTTGGATAGTTTCCAACTACAATTCACGTTAATTCATTAACAGTTTTAAAATAAAAGAAAAAAACCCGTACATCATATAAAATAACTGTCGAAATCCATATGGTTGCATAAATATTAAATCTTTTTCTCAATAAAATCAAAATTTTCCACAGTGCGAATACATTTCTAGGAAATTCTGAGGGTCGCGGAAAACTAGTGGCAGAGACTGCTCTTCTAAATCCAAAGGTCCAGAGTTCGAAACACGATTCCACCAAAAATGTGTCATGTATTTGCTCATAATACTATTTTAATCTACTTTAGGCACCAAAAAAAGTACCGTTGGTGTGCTGCAGTAATATGAAGAGTGATTATTATCTTACTTAATGTGTAACAACTATCTGACAACGTCTCAATATTTCGAAGTCCGTCCGAAAACACCTTCGTCTAGCTTCGGTATTAGAGGCTTTCCAATTATACTAATATAAGATTGTGATGAAAATTCTTGTATTTATCATTTTAACCAAGTGAAACGTCACGATGTGGAAAAAAATCCAATAATTTTGAATACTAAACAAACAATGAATTTTATTTTTATATAATTTCCTACAGACTAAAGTTAGTTAGGATAAGAAATAATAGATATACTAAACAAAAATTAAAATTAAAAAAGAAGCATATTTGATAAAAAGAAAAGAATTTAATTTTAATGCTATAATACTTTGTAATTTTCATACAAATCTTCATTATAAAAATTTTAAGGAATTCCATTTTTTCTCAAATTAATAGAATAAATAGCATATGCAATAACCATTCAAATTTAGTTAAAGCTTTAGATAATTTAAAGAATATTCCTAAAGACAACTGATTCCCAAATTCTTTTATTAATATTAATAGATTTTAAAAGGGGTATAAAAATATTTCTAATTAATATATTAATGGTTTTTTCTGATTTTATTTGTTATAACTGTTTAAATATTAGTTTTTTTATTCTGATTAATTAGTTATAATTTTTCTTCATAGATGGAACTGGGTGCAAGCTTCTAATTCTTTGTTGCTTCCTGTGTATTTGGCGTCGCCTGGTTTACATCTAAAATTTCGGCAGAGAGTGTTAGGTTTAACACACTCTCTAGCATCTTTTGATTATTCATTAAGGCTTTTGCATTTTGATATTTCAGAATGTTTCTCATATTGATATTGGATAGAATTCAGGCCACAAAGGGTATTTATAATCTTACCCTTGACAAAAAACCTTGTCTAATTTGGAATCTTTATGGTGAGTGGTCTTCAATAAAGTTCGCCATTCGATTCCTCATTCCTTTTTTTCCGTTTTGAACATTTTTTACTTTCTAAATTAATTTTTATGTGTTTTAAATATTATCGTTTTAAACTTCAGTTCATTCAATCACTTGAGGCTGTTGCGTTTGTACGCTTAAAGATGTTGTCATCGTTTTTGTTTAAATCTGCTGTTTCTTATCTTTACTTTTCTTTCTTTTTTAATTTAATTTTTGTTCAGTATATCTATTATTTGTATCTGTATTATATTATACATAGCTGCTTATGCGCCTTTATATATAATACTAAGAATTTTTATTAATGTTTGATTAATTAATTTAATGAATTTTTAAATAATATTTTCATTAAAATTTAGTCAATTTATAACTGTCGATAGGATAAGAAAATTTTACAAACATTATTTTTAAATATAAAATCTTGTGATTAACAATCTATTAAAACGTTTCAATAATATTAAAATTCTAAATTATTTCTGATTGCAATTTCCGAAATAATTGGAAATAATATCTTCACTTTATCCTGATATTTCAGCTTAGATTCCAATTTTTTTCTTGAAAACCCACATCAATTAACTTTTCCCATTTAAAATTTCAATCTAATTTTACATAGCTTCAATAAGTGAAAAAAAAATTGAGAATTGGTTTTTGTGGCTTTGAAAAAATCTCCTGCTTATTAAGTTTGGAACATCAACCTTAATTTAGTAAAGCTTGCATTCAAACTAACTATTTCTTTCGACAACAAACGTAGGGGAAAGTGGGGTAAAACTGGGTAGCTAAGGTTCGAAGGCTTGCTGGAGCTAAAATATTCGACAAAGAGCTTGTCAAATTTTATTAAAATATCCATTGCTTATCGGAGTACAATATATCTTTCTAGAAAAGTCAATGTTGCATTAGTTTTTTTATCAATGATTTTTATATAAAAAAAGTAAAACTACCCGTAGGGTAAAACCGGGTACACATGCTAACATTATGGAAAAATATGAAAACTCGATTTTCTGAGGAAAAATTGCAATCGTTTTTATTTTATATGACAATTTAAGAATATTAGTTACAAAATTCACGTGTAAAGCAGTTGTCTTTTTCCTCCGCGCCACTGCAGCTTTCGTGGGCACAGCTAAGACAGTTTTTACATTAGATTAACCATTCTTTTTTATTTAAAATATAAAATTCATCATTAAAATATAAACAATCAAAGTCTGATGTGTTTTATTTGTATTCAGTGGATGAATCATCAATACTGACTGTCCTGGTCTTACGCCACTTGGAGTACCCAGTTTTACCCCGAGTGCAGAGGTTATAGAAAACGAAATAGAACAGCGCAATTATTGAAGCAAATCCTTATTGTTTGATAGGGTATAAGTCCTTAGTAAACGTATAATAAGTTGGACTAAAAATGGTTTTTAAAAGTGTACTGGTCGGGATAGTTTAAAATCAAACGAACATTACAGAGCTGAAGTCTTAAAACAAATAAACCTTCACAGAAACTGTGAATGCAACAGTTGCGACACGCCTCTATGACTGTTACTCTTTCTTGATCAGTAGAGTGTAATTCAGTATCTGTTCGCTAGAAGGAAGAGCTAATACTGCCAGAATCAAGGGTACCCGGTATTACCCCTCTACCCGTTTTTACCCCACTCTCCCCTACTTCCTTTCGGTATTTTGAACTCTACTTCAGATACACTGAACATTCTTGAAACTGTATGTTTTTAGTGGTTCTTTAGAAGTTAATTGGGGCACACACACATATTTATATTGAATTAACTGCTATAAGCTTTCCACATGGTTGAGCAACTACTTACAATCTACATATGGTAAAATAATCCAAGTTAGTACTTTCAGAATAAAATGTCTCTACGAACGTGAGTTGAATATTAAATTCCCCCTAATATTTTCGATCTGGAAGTTGAGTTTATTTAAATTTACATTTCTAAGCTATTAATATCTAAATGTAGAATTCAGGAAAGGCCTTTTGTTTTGTTCTATATTAATTTCGATAGATTAAATGCAATTAAATTGCTTGAAACTTAATTATATTTTAACGGATGTAATTTGGATAGTATATATATTATCATTATATATGCTTTGGCTTTCTTTTCTTTTAATGTAGAGAAACGTAAATTAAAGAGTACAGTTGGTAACTTTTTGCTTTGCCCACTTTATTTCTAAAAAAATCATGTTAGTTGGTTCTGAAATTTATCGGATTTAAAATTCAAGCATGCTTGTTGCTATCATTTCTTAATTTTCGAAGGGTGGCCAAAACCGGAATTTGCACCACTTTTTCCAATATCCTGCACTTCACTAACATAAAGATATTCAAATAAATACTGTATGGAATACTATCGTTTTGGTTCTAAAATCTATCAAATATAAAATACCTCTTTTGTAATTAACATTTATTATTTTTGCCCTATCATATTTCTGGCAAAATTATCCTCCTTTAAAATAATTTCGATGTCCATTTTGTGATTTCAAGGAAAAAATTAAGCTTTGAAATTATTGCGTAACTTATTAGCTTACGGTAAACTAAAAATAGATTACTTTTCAAGCAGGATTTTAGTGACAATTTATTCAAATAACATACTGAGACAAAATTATTTCAATTATTCAATGTGAAACCGCCTGTTTCTCTGAAAATTCCTGATAGAAATAATACAGTTTCATTAATTTATTAAAGAATGCTAGTTCTAATAGGAAGTAATTACAATCTCTTGATTTGAATAAACCTCAATCGTTTAAAAATTATTGGAGTGCTGATCGAAACAGATACGAGTTCCTCCGAAGAAATTTAATAACTAATATTAATGCGGGAATGCAACTCTTTTTCAAATAAAAACGAAACATATATTGATCTCATAATGCATACATAAAGAAGTTATAACATTAAAAGTGTAGTTTTAACAATTTCAGACGTGAAATATCTTATGTCGCATCATGTTTTATCAATAAGTTGAAAAATTTGGGACTTTTTCAAATTAAAGCTAATAATTAAAATAAGGAATTTGTTAATCAGCAAATCTATCATTCCAGAATATACAAAATAAGGAAAATTATTTCAATAAACCGGAATCCATTATAAGTAAAAGGGATATTGCCGTATTGCAAAATGTAATTTTTCAGAAAGAACTCTCACTTTATTTTGAAATATGTTAAGTGATAAAAGTCCCTTTCTCCATGTCTAATAAAATAAATTAAATGCTTATTCTAAAAGAGAAATAAAGTTATTTCATTTCTATATTTAATAGAGTCAGGTAAATGCTTTCCTAACTCGTCACTGAAATATACAAAGTTAAACACTGCATTTTGCAATTTGTGGCATGTTTTATAGAGCTACCATTTAGCTCCTTTTTAGGGCTTTCCTTTTATAGGGCTTCCATATATTTTATGTGAATTATAGAAGTAAAACTCACTTTTAAAATAGTATATACTTAAAACTTGATGCTCCTTTGCGATTAAATTTACTTGTGAGATGTAATGTGTGTGTAATGCAATGTGCCAGAGGTAAGATGTGTGGGTAATGTGACGAATAGAAAGAAAACACCTCAAATATCGGAAATAGCACATGTTTTTCTATCTAATCTCTTCTTTATGTCATTAATCAAATATCTTATGACAAATACCCATTTTATCTTTTAGTAGCTGTTGCATGTAATAATGGAAAACATATTTATTAGTTGTATTTCAGATGATCAGAACGTTGAGCTTCATGAACTATCATTATATACTCATTATAAAATCTCTCACATCCCATTCTCTCTTGTAGTACAAAGAAAAACCTAGGACATGATTCCTAATGCGTCTTCTTAGTTATTCTCGTAGTGGTTTTTTTTTTGCAATCTTAATTTATTAATATGACGACATTGAATTTCTTTTTGCTGAGGGTTATAAAATTCAATTATACATTCCGCGTATTTTCATTTAGACTACAGAAAAAAATCCCTGGATTAAAGCCTAACAGTTATTTGTAATATATATAGCTTTCATTTTAATAGAATATAAGCATTTTGCCGTATTATTTAGTCGGATAATGAAGGAAATGAGATTATATGAGTTTCAATCACTGAAAAACTTACTTAAAAAACATATTTCAATGTGATAAATCTGATTTAAAAATAAACTATAACGGGTTATATAATTTTGTTGTGATTCAGAAATCTTTTTCTAATAGTTATTTATGTTTCTTGAAAATGAGGTAGCAAAAATATTATATGTTACTCTATGTCATGATTGTCAGTAAGGTAACTTAATAAGCAGATTTGCGTATAAAGGAACATAAACATATCAAAAATTAATATGTCTTTGTTGCAACGGGCAGTTGAGATTGTAAAATATATATTTGTAGATAAATCCTTCCCCTTTGTTTTATTGTATATGTTGGTTATCAGGGAGAAAATAAATGCATTTGCTGTTCAACAGTCTTGTTTATCTGAGTAACTTTTCATAAAGTTATCATTATATGCTACTATGTACAATAGATGTGAAATTTCAAACAACGCGAATAGAAAATATTCAAAAAATTAAATTATGCAATATTTAGTTAAAAACTTCTTAAATACATGTCGATTTATGTTGCGTTTTTTCAGATATATTTTCTGACGAAGTAAAACAAAAATTGCTTAAATTCATAAGCATACACTTTTAGAATCTCAATATATTAGCAGGATTCTGAAATAATACACAAAACAATCGGAGTTTGCTTGTATTATTTCCATAAATTTATAAAACTAATGAAAAGAAAATTTTCTTAAGAATAGAAAAATATCATAGAATGTGACTTACCTGATAGTGCAAAGCAGATAATGAATAGATACCAACACGACATTGTGAAAGATATGATCAGTTTCTTGATATGAATAATTTTTATAATTTAAACCATAGATATTTTATGAAAACATTCATCCAATTTTCAGAAATTTTCCTTTTTGCAACATTTATAAGAACATATGATATGACATTTCAGAATAAATTTCCCTTTCAAGTCTTAAGAGTTTCCTTTACTCTAAATGACACTTCAATTGCATATCATTTCAAAAATGTAGCACACATTTAATTTAAACAACCCCTATTTATAATAACAAATTGATTGTTAAACTGCAAATGTCTTCATCGAAGACGCATTTCCACCGTCCACAGTTAAAAAGTACAAAATCTTTTACACAACTTCACAAAAATCTCACTTAAAATGCACACCATACCAAACCATCCAGAAAAGTTTCCCTATCTTCCTCCACAACCACCGACTTTGCCGAAACTTTTCAAAACTCCGCAGCGAAACTTATTCCGCACGTGGCGGAAACTTCCATTCCCATGACTTCAACCAGTAAATTTTCACTGCAAATTTCTGCGATGTCGGTCCTCCACTTCAGCAACTAACTCCCCTTCTTCACGGTCACTTAGCAAAGAACGGCATGGTCGAAAAGTTTCGATTCGCCGGACACTGCGAAACTACCTGCATCACCAACCACAGCTTGTTTCTATCTAACGGAACGGGGTAGTGGAACACGCGGGCCTGTTCTCCTTTCTGTCTCTTTCTCTCCATCGCTCGCTCCCCGCATCAATATTAGCAGTCACCATAGTTACGCCCCTAGCGGCGAAGGACTGTCGACTTGCCTCCTAGGCGATTATTAACACATGTCAGTCACACAGTTTCTGGGCCTTTCGCAACTCTTAGAGGGCAGGC
>BGPR01012930.1:23561-43247 GCA_013235015.1 Araneus ventricosus | reverse complement strand
CAGGCGCATTTCCGCACATCATTAACTAGTGGACTTTCCGCACACATTATAGGTTTACTGTATTTAATTACCTTTGGCAGGAAAACTTGGCAAATATCTAGAGGGGCAATAGATAATGCATACTTGTCGCTCTTATAAGAGAGTGTTTGATGAAATCAAGGGGTTCTTTTCTATGGGATAATCACCACTTTCCCAAGGGAAAATTGATAATTACCTTTACCCTTAACGAGAAATCCGAGAAACATTTTTAAAAATTTTATTCCTTGATTTGAATGTGTTCGATGTATCAGCTTTTTCCCCTTCTCCTTTGCTTTTATGTAAATTTTTAAGTATGAGCAATAGTATTAAAATTATTGCTTCGATGACGAAAATGGAACCTATTCATCAGTACAAATACAAGTCAAATGATTTTCATTTCAACAAATGAATATTTGGCTGAAATGTTTTGATATTATTCCATTAAAGTTGTAATTTACACTAAATATCAATGAAAAATTCATTCGATTCTTTTATTAATTAAATTGCAGCAAAAGAGAAGTGAAAACAGCCTTTAAAATAGAGGTGCTAAAAAACTGTAGATATTTTAAGTGGCAAATAATAAATATTTATAAACATATCAAAAGTGTTAATCGCATTTATTTAGGTATATCATTTTGGGAGGCTTAAAATAGTCTTAATATTAAATTAAATCAGATTGATACTGAAAAATCAATTGGATTTTTAAAAAAGGTAAAGAAATGAAAGAGAAGAGAAAATTGGACTTTTTCAAATATTATTTTCAGATATTAGAAAATTCCACTTTTTCTACAGAAAACTAAGAGCCAGAATCTCAAAGATGCAGGGAGATTATACATTTTGAAAAATTAATAAGTAGTATTAATAGAGAAAATAGGAAGTACAAATTTTGTTCAAAATATAGCGTGGTGATAAATCATTAAACCCATATAAAAATTAATAAAAAAATTAATAATGTTACAACTGTAGTTTTTTTTAAATGAGAGAGCAAATAAAAAAGATTTTTTTCATATAAGTGGCGTACCATTAGAAGCATTCTAAATTTGATACAGCGACAGATATAAATACGCAATGGTTACCAATCAGCAGAAGTCAATGCGCGCTTTCTGGTTTTCTTTTTTGGTTTGTCTTGAATATCTCGAAAACTATTCAGTTTTCGTATTACAATTTATTTATCAAATTAAAAAAATTTAAAATTTCCTACAAATGCATGATTTTATTTTTCTTCTAGCTTTAATAGTTTCGCAGATAATGTCTCTCAAAAATGGGAGATGTCCGATAATTTACGACCACCTAGACCACCGTAACGGCGCGTTACCTAAAACTTTTTAAAATGCTCTCTCAGTTAAAAAAAAAAAAAAACGTAGTAGTAACATTATCAGTATTTTCTATTATTTTTAAAATGGGTCAAATAATTTGTGACCACTCTGTATAAGATAGGCGTCCCATGCCCACCCAACCGGTTCGGTCGCCGTAATGGCGTCAGGTACGGGGGCATGGGGCGGCGTTCTGTATAAGATAGGTGAGCCAAAGGTGCCCATAGTTAATCTTTGATGATTTTTCAAAATTGCCTGGTTAGGTGTGGGTGGCTGAATTTTCCTTTCGTAAAATTTTGCACTTATCTCTAACATATATCAAACATACTTTTCTTTGTAAAATAAAATTTGATTATTCTTAAAATACAATTTTAAAATTGTAGCTGGTGGGCCACCTTTGGCGCATACTGTTCCAAAGGTAGCCCATATATTGAAATCACTTTTAAAATGCAAAAAAATACTCGGAAAACTACTTTTCCTTCTAGAAGAGTATTACAATGTTCAATACTTTATATTTATACGTACAATAACTAGGCCAAGAATTAACAAAAGTTTCCTTTAGATTTCGTGAGATTTTTCTGATATGAATTTTCTGATATATTTTATTGTGTCTTTTTGGTTTGATTTGTTCCATAACCGTTTTATGAGGACAATCAGTCTTTCTGGGATATTCTTTAAGTTCGTGAAAATAATCCCCTTGATTTGATTAGTCTGATAAAAATTGTGTAGAATCTGAGCAAATTTGAGACAAAAAAAAATCACTTAACTTTATCTCTAAGCTATTTTAATGAAACATAAGTTATAACCAACAAAGTTTCCTGTCTAAGAAGTAGCATATTTTGCTACTTACTTTAAATCAAGAGGCTATTTAAATTAAGAGCTATTAGTTTTTTGTAAAAATATTCAATTGATGATATCTAAATCACTGACTTGTTCACTGTCACTTGTTCTTTAATTGTAGACACGTAGCGCTTTCTCTAAAAACTGATTCCAGAAACCACATTTACATCATTGCAACATTGCCTATTTTACCCCAAATATTTAATAGAATTGAGGTTGCAATAAAGCTCAATATAGACCGACGGTCCAACTTTAGCAACTCTCCCGTATTTACAAGAAATTCAGATTCAGAAGAATATTCGCTATACAAAATAACAATAAACTGTATATAATTTCCTAGATTACATGTACATAAATTTTAAAAGTAGATCGTTATTTGCTAGTGTTGTATCCACACTGTATTTGAGAATCATAACGTATAAATGTTGTAATTACACATATGTTTTATTATATGTACGTGGGATGATGTATCTAAATATGACAGCAATTGAATTAGAACCGAATAAAATGTGTGCTCATATTATTGAACAGAATTTTTCTTTTGAATAAGATGAGATGACGAATTTTAAATTTGAAGGAATTTAAGTGATCTTCAAAGTTTTTTTCTTGAGAAAAGAACTGCGGGGTTTTATTTTTAGATTTAAGGTAAATTTGATATTAAAATAATTTACTTGAATCCTGTTTTACTTATTTTGACCGGATTGATTACTATTTTGCTGAAAAATTAAGTTTCATGCAATTTGTTTGCCTATTTTTAGTGCAATGGAGCATTTAATATGTGTCAAGTATTGGCACATATTAACATTGGGTTAAATAACCGGCTCCAAAAGAATTTTTTCATTTAAAAATTTTCCCCCTCATTTCCTAATTTCAAAACAATACAAATATCGCTATTGAATGCTTCTTAAGAATGAATAGAGGAATATTGTGTCTGAAGACAAATTTTATACACATAGTATCACGTGCATGGAAAACGATAAGTTGTTTAGCATATCTTTTTAAGTCACAATCAGCTATTTTAGTTTTGTGAAATCACGAAAAAAGAAAAAAATGCTTTTAGTTGAAACTTAGAGGATTCTCTAGTATATTATTTGAGATTTTGCAAACATATCCTTAATTATTTCTTAAAATTAAAGGCAATATGTTTTCAAATAATTGAAAAGCATGCATATTTTCAAGATTTCTGCGACTATTTGATGGAATTGCAAAGAAAATGTTGAATACATAGATGTTTATATAGCTTAAGACCCCCATCATGTCTAAATCACGCCCCGAGTGAAGTCGACTTTTATTTTGTAATTATTGTATTAATTTTTGTTTTTGTTCATTAACTGTAAATGATTCACAGTTTTAGTTAATTTTTTATTGTTTTTTAAAAAAAGAATTCTAGCTGTAAAATTCATGATCTTGTGATAGTAAATCGTATTTTGCAATTTGGATGCTTATAGATGGCAATTTGATTAATTGATAAAGTACGGTAATAGTGCATTGTAACTTTGATTTATTAAAATAAAACACAAGAGAATCGAGAAATCGGTAGTACTTGATATATATTTAAAAAGAGCTCTTCAAAAGAATGTTGGGCACCAATCATTTTGAAAATGTAATAATCAGCGATATTGTTTCGTTTAACATTTGAAGTAGTAATTTCTGACATGATTAAACTTCACTTTTATCTACTTTAACAAATGATAAAAATTTTCTCACAATTTGTTTCTTAATAGGTATGAGGCACATATTTAAAGACAACTTTAACGTTAAAGTGAAATTAAAGTACTTATTTTGAGAATAAGTCAAACAGCGAAATAGTACTGATAAATGTTTCAGCTTCATTTTAAAATGTGTTCTGTGCTATTCTTTTTCCTCCTTTTAAATAAACGAAACAATAAATAAAGATAAAATTTGTAATAGTCTGAAAATTGCATCATTTTTTCGTACATCAAAATTATCATTTTTATAACTTTTGCAGAGTAAATTTATAAGCGAGTTCCTTTTCCAATCATTTTTGTTGAGAAGCAATTTCTTTCACATCTTACTCATGTATTTTCAATTTATTTAACATTACGATTAACTCATATCGATTATTTATATTTTAATTTAAATTATATCGGTATTAGTCACTTGTTTGAGAATAACAGTTATTAAGGTCCTTGGCATTTCCCACGGAAACATTGTTGAAGCAGGGGCCACTGACATTGATTGATTGTTATATGCCAAAGGTATTCAATGCGCTAAAGCCACGCCAAATCATATAGACATCGATAAAGTTTACAATACTGCAACCTTTCCAACGCTTGTGCGCAAAGGACACTACTTAATGACTTAGCGCTAATGAGGCTGTGCGCAAGTTCCCCAATACCCCCCTGGTTGGGATTCTGTGCCCCCCGTCGGGGCAAATTTTTATACCCCGTTCACGCAACTAGCTATTCAACTAGTATGTAAAAGTATGTAAATAAAGATCTGGTGAAAATTTGAGAGGGTCATCATTACGCCTCTGCCCTTGTACAGCAGGTTGGGCCCATCTTGTCGGGGAGCCCCCCCCCCCCCCCTTTCGGACGGATTCTAACGCCATTCCTCTTATCTGAAACGACTTCTCCCTCTTTAGTTCGGTGAACCGGGATTGTCCTATATTATGCACTTAAATATAACATTAAGCTTCCTTATGTACCGTGTTCGAATTGTTTCTTCCTATCGTTGTTTACAAGGAAGCTATAGCCATTTGCAATCCGTGCAATTATTTTGAATAACCTCGTAGAGCTTTCTGAATTGAAAATGCTAACTGGAAATGTATTCTCATGAAACTATTACAATGATTGTTTCACACAATATCAACAAAGCTTGTAAAATTAAATTATAAAATTAGACACTTTGAAATATTTTCTTGCTATTGAAAGCACGCGTTCTTAAAACAGAAACTTTTTTTTTTTGATAAAATCTAAATCTAATCTAACAAAAGTAATTTTTTTTGATACAATTGTTTTTGAAAATATTATATAGTGATAACTGGTTTTTATATTTTTAGTGATAATAAAATAATGTTATTGGAGAAAAAATAATCTTATTTTTTGAGACATTAAGGAATGCTTTTTTTTGTTGTTGTTATGAAATTATTAAAACAACAGAAAGTTTTTTTTTAATTCTTAAATCATTGAGAACTGTCCCTCCATTACCAAAAACAGCCCATGATGCAAATAAAAAATTATTTAATAATATTTTTTCCGTTTGGTGTTATTTAAAAATCAAATGCAATTTTTAAAATAACAATAAAAAGTTAGGAATCGAAATTTAAAATTTAAGCAACTGTCATTGGATTCATTTTTACATATCTGAGCCTTACTCCTTATTTTATTTTCATGAGTTTTATCTTATCAAGACTAATCCATCCTTCCTTTATTTTACAGAGCCAATGCGTCAACTGTCCTTTCTTAGCACTACAAGGTTATGTACGTATGAAACTTGATTTTTAAAAAAAATTATTTCGAATATTTGCATTCAACATTTTCCTCAGAACACATTACAAATTCAGCAACATTTTGTTCTTTGTAACAACAAGTACTAAAATATTGCAATAACTTCGTGCATGCGTAGAATTTTTGTAATTCTTCTGCAATAATACAGGAGAACTCTAAAGAAAACTTTCGAGAAATTTTTGTCTATTTTTAGATGACCGGCAGTTGTCTTCCGCTTTGATTACTACTTATCTTGAACGCCATGATATTTCAGTGATGTTTCCCAACTATTTTGATCACAGCTATTTCCAAAGAATATTATCTCTATCTCTACTAATAATAAAAGATAAAGTGCGTGTGTGTGTCTGCTGACGGTCTACAAAACAGACCGTTGAACTTAGAGCTACCAAATTTGGTACAGGTATACTTTGGAGGGTGGGAATGTGCAACTCGGAGCCATTTTTTTCTTCAATTTTTTATTCAAATTTTATTTATTTAAAAATTAAGCAAATTTTGAACGTTTCCGTCCATATTTTCGTAAATAACTTCCGAAAGAACTATTGCATGAAAATGATTTTTATACCACTTTAAAGTGCAAACAATTATCTTTCCAATGATATTAGTATGAGTACTGTGCGATAATTACTTTTAATTTTACAAGGTTTTAAATTGTCATTAACTGCAGTCAAAGTCGGTAAAACGCTCGATGAGACCTTTTCTCTTTTCGACCAAAGATAGGGAGGTGGGAGGGGGGACGAGGGAGGACGCCGCTAAGCGGTCATTTGTTAACAATGAAAGGGCAGCCATTGTCGGTCATTTGCGGTTAGAAGGAAAGGATTCAAAAAGCTCATCTCGCAACCAATGGAAAAATAGCGGTTGAAGCAACAGGAATGATAAGGCGATATTTTAAATTCATTACAATTGATTAATTTCCATCCAAATTTTTTTGTACACTTCTTGCGTAATGCATAAAAATTATCCAAATATAATTACTTTCTAAATGTATTACAAAAAAAAAATGACCGCCTAAAATGTTGACATAAAAGGTAGATGAATGCGTTTTACAGGTAATCAGTAATGTAGTTTGCAATACTACAATGCGTTTTACAGGTAATCAGTAATGTAGTTTGCAATACGATTAAGAGAATTGTTTTGTTTATAAGGAATAAGAAAGTAAAGTCGGATACGAAAAGAACGCGGGTTAAATATCTATCGCAATTTGAAGTTAAAAATTACTTTTTAAAGGGAACCAGGAATATAAAATTACGCATAAAAGATTCATTTGAAATTATATTCCAGGCGAACAAGCTGGTTGCCGAAGGCAGCTAGTGTGCTAATAATATCTCTCTCGATAGAGAAAGATTAGTTCTTACAGATTGCTGCAGTCTGGGTGAGATTTTGGAGACAAACATAATAAGCATTGCAAGTCAAGTGATGTAGCAGTGAAGAAAATTATGGCTGTTCTTAATACTGCATGAAGAAATACCACTACATTTAAAACTATGACCAACAATAAATAAAATGAATAAAAAAGATATTTTGAGATTTAGCAAATTCTAGATTTATCGGTATGGGAAGTTTCTAGAATTTTGAAAAAACATTTAAATGAATGGAAAGTAATGTTTTCTAATTTGTTGCACAGTTTGCTTAAGTTTCAAATAAACTGTTTCAAATGAATAGTGCACAAAATGTTAAAAATAGTCGATTTCACAATATCAAATCAAGTCAGTTGTTAAAATGTTTATTAATCGTTTTCTGCACAGTTATGCCATTTGGCATCACTGTAATCCGCTTTTATATATATTTTTTGGCATCACTTGCATTCACATGTTCCTACATGGCAACATGATAAGGATACAAATGAATGAATAATTTTAATTAATTATTATGGATCAAATTAATTTATTAATTCGGATGAAATTAATAATTTTAAACATGAAGCATTTCTAAACTGTTTTTCATTCAACATTTAATTTCTTTTTACTAATAAATAATAATTTATGCTGGAGAGGGTTAAAGAGTCTGACACAGTTGTGTTCACATAATGTTATATACTATTAATATTTCAAAACCACGGAATTACGTTAGATAAAAAAAAAAAGTTAAATCACGTATCTTATATTTCTGGCATTTTAAATCGGACATCTTTGGTCAAATATCCTCAACATATTGTTATATTTAAATTCGGAGAATGCAGTGACGGCTCATGTGTGATTAGGGCTGGATTCAGAGGCGTAGCAACCGGGGGCAAAGGGGGTTGATGCCCCGGGCGCCAGATTTAGGGGCCGCCATGAAGTCAAAACATTACTGATTTTATATTTTTTTGAGTAAAATATGATGAGAGGACTTGAAAATAAGCCATATCCCAGGCATCATTTTACGCTTTCTAGGCCACTGATGATGATTGGGTTAAAAAAAATCATATTATGATCCCATTGCCACTTATCTTCGCTACAACACTGGTCATGTTCGCAAAACTCGAATGCTTTTATGTCACTTTTTCAAGTCTAATACGATGAGGGGGTGGGGAAGAAAGACAGATGAAAAATACTATGTCCCGGGCGCCGTTTAAACATCCTAACCCGCTGATGATGACAAGGAGGGGGCGAAAAAATTATACTATGCACAGGCGCAACTTACCCTCGCTACGCCACTGACTGGGTTATCAAATAGGCTAAGTAGTCAACTGCCGAGAGGCTCCAGAACTTTGGGGGGGGGGCGGGGCCTTGGCATTTATTTTCAAGGTAATTTAGATATAATGCTTTCATTTGCTTTAAAGAGCCGTGGACTCGAACTTATTCATATTAGAATCAAGTATTATTCAAATTTCAGAACAGTATTCTTCGAAATCTTTTTCATGCTTTCAAATTCGCTTGCAGATCAGTGTAGTTCAATATTTTTTTTTTTCTTTTTGCAGTTGGCTGACTGACTGACAAGTCAGAAACCCTGGCAAACATTGCATTAAAGTGTTTAGATTGTATTAAAAATGTTTATAATTTTTTTTACCATTTTTTTAATTACTTTTAGATTTAAACTTTGATTTTTTGTATGCAAGATACTGAAACCAGCTCGCTTGAAGGAGGCTCGCATTTAAGTGGGTCTTTTTCAAATTTCATTTTGTCATAATATTCGTCACTCAACAAAAAAGAGAATAAATTAAAACCAATAAAATATATCTGGCATTCGAAGCTGGGGCCCGAAACTTGCATTGTCTACAGGCCTCTGCAGGGCTTAATCCGGCCCTGTGTGAAATCCTTGTTCTCTGACGAACTTCGAAATCGGCCGAAATATACATTTCGAATCATAAACACTACTGTAGGGTATTCATAGGAAATTTTCCAAACTGTGTGATACTTCTATAGGTTGTTTTTCTGACTACATTAATGTAAGCAAAAAGCGACTGAATAGCATAATTAAAATGATTTTATCACTATTGATATATTTTTATCTGTAGAAAATGTTTGTATATTTTTTATATTGTTTAATTACTCATATTTGAAGCCGTATGTCAGGAATCTGTATTCGAGAACTTTACTTCGAATTTTAAATTAAAAATGAACTGATTTAACCTGCTACGAAAATAATTCTGTGTTTATTTTTTATGCAAAACAAGAGAATCAAATTCTTGACATTGAAATGCGTCATTTATTGTGATATCTAAATTAGCTGAAAAAGTGAAAATTAAGCTATAAGTTTTTTGAGAAACTAATCTTTTTTTCCCCCTCTTTTTAGTCCTTCAGTTGCTTCGGAAATGTGAGTATAACGTCTTTTCTTCTCATTATTTCTGTATATTATTTATGCCCATTATTATTTTTAATACACCGATATTTCGAATAAATATTATATTTTCAAGAGCTGTGAACATGCAAAAAAAGGAAGGGGGGAGCAGATAAACTTAAAATTTCTCAATTTTCATATATAACCGTAAAAGAACATTTTGACTACTAGCTAAACATTTTCTTCATAATTAATTGCTATTGCACAAGATTCCATATCTTTGTAATTTAATATAAAAATTGCCAGGACATATTACTTCGCGTTAAAAAAGTTAACATATAAAACAATTTGTTTTTATCACAAAATAACTTTCATTACACATGCATTCTCTTAAACTGCTAGCAGATCTTCATAGAACATCAATTTTTAGTGTTGTATTTAATACTAAACCGGATTGAACATGTTTTCTATATACAGGGTGTACAGAAAAAAACGGATGACTTTTTAAAATGGAATAGTAAGAAAATTATAACAGTTATTTAAGTTATTCTTGCAGGAGATTAATAAGAGAGGTCAGAATTTTTCGTAAGTATACGTTTTTTCATGTCAAAACCGAATGTCACCAACAAGCAATATTCTGGCTTCAGAAGCTATCAATCATTGGAAAACTGCCAGGAATCTCATGACAGTGATACTATGCTTAAAAAAAAAAATTGATGTCGGTATATTAAAATCTTTGCTCGAATTTGTGCCCATTTTAAACCCTTTATTTACCGAATTAATTTACCAGCAAATTTTGAATTTTAATTTTGCATCATTGGATACGTTTTACAGCAGAATAGCTGCAGGAAAGAGTGAAAAACTTTCTTAATTAAATAAAATAACTTAATTAATTAAATTAATAATTAAAAATTTTTAATTTCTACCTTCAGCTGACATCAACTGCTAGCTGTTGGAACTACATGCTACGTGTCCTTGTGAATACCATCACGAAAAATGGTCGCATTACGATGATATTAGCGTGACTTAAGTGGTACTTTTAATTACCGTAGGGATATAAAGGGTTAATGTCCAGGACACTTTATCAGAAACCGCTTGGTCATATAAGATGGTGCGAGGTCTTTTTTAAATTTCACTTATGTTGAACAAAGGAAATTCGTTTCAGTAATGTGTGCCTTATACAAATAATTAAATAAATAATGCTTCAGTTATCAACCAACGTCACTTATCTCGTAGCATCAGAATTAGTTTTTCTGCTGCGAGTTGAGAGAAAATTATAGTTGGGTGTTCTGTAGCTGAAAGGTTTACTTTGTAACATTAAGCAAAATTTTATTCTTATAACATATTTCTACTAATTTATCCATTCGTTTTCATTTGCAGACTGCATTTCCCAGAAACATGACGCCAGCTCAAGCACAATGTATGATACAACGATGCCAAGACGTAAGCATATAAATAAAATGTTATGTTTTCCCGTTATCTTTGCAATGAAAATCGGGTGAAGGAGAACACAAATGTTGAATTAAGCAATTTCTTAAAATCCGCAGTAATAACTAATTAGCTTGATTATACTATAAGTCTTGACTATAATTCTTGTCTTGATTATTGAACAAATATACAAGAAATAACTTTATTCGACTGTACCAAACTGATCTTAAATGCTGAAATTTGACGGTGGTACAGAACCACAGGAGAAATTAGCTTAATGATAAAAGCGAAGCTATCTTGACTTCCTCTACTTCGATCGCGATTAAGTGCTTAAATTATGTAAGCGTTTGCCTCTCATCCCTCTGAGAAAATCCATCCTCCCCTCATGCTTTTATTAATCCAGGTAGAAGCACGCGTTTTCCAACGAAACAATAAACGTGTTGCTGGAAAATTGTCTATCTATTCTCCTGGCATGTGTCATTTTCACAGATGTTCTTAAGCGTTTAAGCTGTTTTTCCACATGGTAAGCTAATCTATCATCACTGGGCTGTCTTAACAAATTTGAGCGCCCTGGGCTACAGAAATTTGATGCGCCTCAGAATCGTAACTGGGAATTTGAGCACCTATGATCCAACGAAAATACCTACCTAATAAAATAAACGATAAGTTTTTTTTTTTTTTATAAAAAAGCTGTGTTCTGATTAACGCCTTACAATATTGCAAATCGGCGCCTTTTCGAAATAGGACTTTGCAAGGCAGCTTCCGCCTCCCTTAATCGTATACATGATTAATTTTAACGTTTACATTACAGATACAAATAAATATTCATACGTTGGCTCTGTATAAATATTCGTGAATTGATATACATGTTTATGCAACATTAAGGAATCGATTGCTGTCTAGTTGCAAGTCCTAATCATATTTTTAGTTTTAAAATTTCGAAAATTTTAATTAAATATTTTTGGTTTCAAATTAAAATAAAATCAGTATAGTAAATAGGCGCCCTTGAATCAATGGCGTCCCTGGGCTGCAGCCTGCAGGCCAGTTATCCATTGGATAAGACAGCCTTATCTGACTCTGTGCATCTTTGCCACATTTAATGATTTGATTACCTGAAACCTTATATAAGACATTTAAAAAAACAACTATGCTTTCATGAACGCCTTTTAAATAAAGGAAATAATAATACGCTAATGAACCGTTTGTATTACCTTTATAGCCCATCAATTTTCAATCTAAATGTGCTTTGAAAATTAGAAGAAAAAAAAAAAAGAGAAGTATATCCTCCCAGAATGCTTAGAAAATATTACAACTGTGAAGCGATGAAAACTGCTTAAAGTTCCACTTACATAAATGATGAATAAATTAAAATACAATAGAACATATATGCAATATCAATCCCTCCTCTGAGAGAAGAGCAGTTCTTTTCGTTTCTACTTAGTGCATTTCCATATTTCTCCATTTATTTAGCCTCCCCACACAAAATCATGCCTTATTGCCATAAAAATTGGTTCATTTCCAAATATCCCCATATTTTCCTCCTCAATATCTATTCCTTATTTCATGAGAACGTTCACTAGTGTTCATCTTAGCAAACTTTAATTGAGAATTAATCATTTTAATTCCCTCCCTCTCTTAGTTTAACTGTTGATACCTTCAGACATGTTTTATTCGCTTATTCCTAGCTGTTATGCGGGTAAGAAAAAGTAAATTAAAAAAAAACATTTATAGCACAAGGTATAATGGAGGAGAATAAGCTGTGCCAAATCTAAGGTGAATTTCTCCTATATTTAGGCGAGTAAAAAGTTGATGCCTCAAAGATAAAAATTCTAGCAATTTGTAAGAGCATAAAACATAGTGAGCATAAGAGGTTAAAACCTTGTTGAACAAATGTAAAGCGTTAACAATTTAGATCAAATGAATAGAAAATGGTTGCAAGAAATAGAAATACGTTATTGTGGGGATTCTTTCCCATTCAGTTTTCCGAGTTTAGAACAGATCCATGAGAGAATTAAAATCAATGCATTATGTTAAAATACGAGAAACTGAATTAATTCACCCACAGGTAAAGCACATATAGGGGCTCGATCTCCGAATAACAAATATTTATGCGTGTACCATGTGTGGATAATTCGCAGATGAGTCAGCTTAACTTCTGCTCCTCTGTTGGATAAGATGGGCCACATGGTTATAAAGGACTTAAGAGAGAGCAGTTTGTTTTTCTCTCTAGATCCCACAATTCTTGCCATTTTGCATGGCTATATATATCATATGGGCAGAGATGCAGCAGTGTATCGCATATGGTAGCCAACTTCACAGCCTGGTCTGCAAGTTCCTTCCCACAAATACCCGAAATGGCTGGGAATCTAACAAAAAATTATATTGAAGCCTCTGCTCTGTGAAGATAATAGAAGCTCAACAATATGCATCAAACCATGGTGAGAAGAACAATTAAAATTTACAAGTTTTAGCAGAACATTCAATGCTGCCAGTGCACAGACTTTACGTTGAAATGCTGAAGAGATGCATTTGGATCTTACAAGGGAGTTAGTATAGTTATAATCTTAGATAAAAGAAATGTAGTCAATTAAATAAGTGATTTTTATTTTGTATCTGAAATAACACTTTTTTTCTTTAAAATGTGCTCTGCAACAGCAATATGAAATGCTAAAATGTTTTCGATAAAATCTAGAGGTGGTCTAAATGTTGTTTCTCATATACACGGTATCCACCAAAGTCCCTTACCCCACCCTCCCTTAATTTCAGAACAACTGTAGCTGTATTCATAAAAGTGGTTTCTAGATATAGTAAAGTGTCTAAGCGCTAGTAGCACAACAACCCAGCTTCATGAATCCCAACATTACAAGTCACATGCAGCATAAAAGATCCGATAACGACAAGTAGGATGCAATATCAGCAACAAACTTTTGGAATACTTAAAGTAAGTGGACTTGCCGTATGAGGCGATACAAGCTTCGCATATTGTTATTCATGAAACTGGGTTATTGTGCTATTATAAATTTGTAATCCATTCAATCTGTGTTATACATTTCATCTGGTGTATATTTTCTTTTACTTAATTCACAGACAAAGAGCCCCCTGCAGCGAATCTCTATTACATTTCCGACCCCATGTTTTATTGCAAAAATGACTTGTTTCTGGTATGCCTGGCTTACCCTTTCATTTTGGCAGCGTTTCTTTTAAACACCCTGCATAACGCTTCTCCCATGTTATCTTATGAACATGATGACTAGAGTAATTTTGATTAGATTTTAAATGGTGAGGAATATGTTGTAAAGACAGTGTAAACCTCGGCCAAGTTCGCAGATGGATTATCCATCTCAAAGGGGGTGAAATTTTCATTTCTCCATAACTCCCTTATGACTGACGATAGAAAGAAAATTCAAATTAGGCGAATTACCATCTTATCATGATGAACAACTTTTGTACAGAAAATTTTTTGATAGCTACAATTGCTTAGAAGTTACGAGCTGAAAAATGATTCTTAACCACTCCCCATCCAACTTGACTGCCTTTTAACTTATGTATGTGACACTGTTCAAAAGCTCTCATCAGTTGCATTCTCTTCTACCCTCTCTCATCCTCATAGCTCTAACCGTTATGAAAATAGAGTGCCAAATATTCTTTTCCTTATATTTCCAGACATAAGGAATCTATCTTCGCCTTCCGGCTTGCCAACAGGAATACCCCCCCCCCCAAGCCAAACATAGATAGTAACCAAATCATAAATTGAGTAATTAAATAATAACTAGGGGGCTCTGTCCCCTGCTCGCCAACCCCCAGGAGAATTGCGTTGCAATCCTCCCAGGTCTGCTATGTAAACCCTGCTCGCTTCAGTGAAGACACTGCGTGTCCTAGCACAATTATTGTAAAATCTTTATATATATGAATCAGCTTTATTTTGCTTCTGATGCTTTAACTTAAATCACCACAGAATAAAAATTTTTAGCCTCAAAAAATATATTTTTCTGCAAATAAAACTTTCAAAGAAAATTATGAAAGCGCATAAATAAACAAATACGTAAGAGTTACAAAATTAAAACAAATATAATTATTCTAAAAACAAATTAGATTTAATGTTATTAATAAAGAGGTTGTGGTGTGACATCTTAGCACTATGAACATAAAAAAAGACAATATTATGAATAATTAAAAATCTTAAACTGACTTCCTTTTAATGTTTTCACCTTAATCAAGGAGGAATAAAATTTTTGGGCCCTGAACCTTAGCTTACCTTATTTGCAGGTATGATGCGTTTGAATAAAATGTTATCTGTAGGCACTGTGCGATCGAATAGAACGTTATTTGCAGATATTGTGCGTTTGAATAAAACGTTATTTGTATGTACTGGACGGGCAGATGAAACGTTATTGCAGGTACAGTAGCAACGGATAAAATGTTATATTTACAGGTATTTTCCATTCTGTCAAGCCAGTGGCATCATCTGCTTATGAATTGATGAAGAAATTGTTAAAAAAAATTATATTTTTAATAATGAATCCTAAATTAAATACTAAAATGTAAAAAATAATTAAAATAAAAAATTACTTTTTAGTACCCTAATAAAACAGTTTTTATTCTTTTCTTAATTTAGAACACTTGTAAATTGGAGAGATGGAATTTACATTAAGAGTTACTTTAAATTTATCAGATAATATACCATGTTTGGAAAAAGGAATAAAATCTAGTAAAAAATTTATTTTCCCATAAGTTTTAGGAAAATTTTATCTGAAACTTAAACTATCCAAAATATTAGTCATGCGGCAAAGAGAGTGGAGGAAAAAAGTGCTTAGGGATATGCAAGAAAAATGTGTACAGAATTTTTTTGGAAGTTTTTAATTTTGAAGGATTAAAAATAAATCGATTAAGGTGATACTAAAATGACGAGATAATTATAGGATGCAGAAGACGGTAATAATGGCGAGTGAAAACATTCAGAGAAAAAGTTTGTCAACCAGGACCGAACCCCGAAACATTGAGTCCCAAACGCAATGTCTCGACAACTGTACTATCAGAATGCACGGCAGGAAGGTAAAACAGGTTTTTGTAAAAATTTCAACTGTTATTTATATCGTAGTTTGGAATTTTAAAGATTACTGAATTTTAGATTGAGGGGAAGGTTTAATAAAATTTATTTTAAAATCTTTGATTCAAACTTCTTTTTTTTTTTGAGAAAAACCCAAGTCGCTGACTTAAACTATATTGACTTTGACTTGAACGTTCTCTGGCTCTCATAAGCCATCTCCTTCATTTCTAAATAATCTCTTTTAAATCATTTCATCACGTCTTAAACTCATTTTTTGTGAGAAAAAGTTATTTTATATCACAACGAATATAGTAACAGGCTATTCCTATGAAGTTATGCCTAACATGACGGAGGCTTCCGGTTTTGTTTGGTAACAGACATTGCCATCGACTAAAGAGGAATTAACTTCCTTTTTTCCACCTTAGCATTTTATATACATAGATAAGTAATGAGTAGCTTAATTTCATATGGTTTTAAACACATAAAACTAATTTTAGGTATTAATTTTAAAAATGTATTCTTTATGTAACTGATCGAATTTTAAATTTAGGGTGTAAAGCAAACATCTGTTTATCTGGGAAGGAAGAAAAGAGAGGATAGCAGCGAGTCTGCTGAAGGATTCGCCATTTCACAATCCAAGACAAGCAAAGATGGAGAAAGTCCTCAAGAAAGAAAGATGGATGTTGTTGGCGAAATAGACGTTTATGTTGATGCTGACTATGATGATGATCAAATGTTTTGAACTGCTAAGAAATCTCTTAAAGTACTTTAAAGTGGTCTTTGTAACGGTGAAAATAAAGTATTGTTTTTTAAAATAACTTCAAGTAGATAAATTATATAAAATTTTACAGCTACAATACTGGGTATTTCAAAATGAATATTGAGGTTTTAAAGCTATGCAATATTTATTAATTCTGGAATACATTGATAAATCATACATGAAATAAAGCAGCAACTCTCAACAGTTTTTCCTACTAGTGTTCAATGTGAGCACCATTTCTCACACAGCAAGGCAAGATCCTCCCATACAGTGATCAGCATGTTCGGAGTAATTGATGCAGAAAGCTGCTCCTTTAGTCCCGATTTTCAAATCAGGTCACATACTTAATAATTTAAAACCATCCAGATTTCTTATGGCTATGTGTGAAAGACTCTCTCACATGTTCACTTTGCAAAGGCAAAACAGAGAGGCTTTCTATTAGGGAGTCACTATTTTCACAGCTAGCGATTTCACGCAGAAGGTAGAAGCAAGTTTATGAGCATGCAACACAACAAACTGACATCTTTGATCGCTACTGTCTACCTTATCTAAGAGGTATAGTAAATAAACCCATATATTCATTTTGAAACACCTGGTATTTCAATAGAAATGATCACACAGAAACATACTCCATTTTTGTCGAGATGATCAAAATTTGATTTACAGCCAATGTCTAAGCACCTAATTCTATGCCCCCTCAAAAAGTTTTAGAATCTTCAGTTTAATGTATGACAGATACAAAAAACGATTAATAGTTTAGTTATATTAACGTCCCATTTTGAAGCAACACGAGGGCTATTTGGGGACGGACCATGTAATTTTGAACCACAGTCAGATAACAAGGAGAACACCTGAGCTGGCACCCCCCTCTCCAAACTTCCATGCCACATCAACGGGAGGACGTTTGGCCACTACATATGATTTAGCGTGCAACAGGCCCTATACACGGTTTATCTTCAGTAGAATCGGGTTTCAAACCCAGAACCCTCCGGCCCCACAGCAGAGACCTTACCACTAGGCCACTGCGGCCTCCAAATGACTAATAATATCTTTTGTATTTTGCATCAAACTTATATTAAACCTCATTAAATGATGTTGCTCAAACAAGCCATAATTTATGCATGATTCATTTTATAATAAAAATTTCACTTTACTCATATTTCTGTTAATGGCTTTCAGACATACCGAAGTAAACTATACTATGTATAAAAGTTATAACGATATATTTTACATACCTACCAACAGTGGCGAATCCAGGTCTGGGGGGAGGCTGAGGTCATAAAAACTTTGTATTGTAGTGACGAACGTCAACCCTATGGCTTTATGTAAACCAAAACACTATCTTTACAGACTTCCCTCACCTTACAATAAGAATCAAAGAACACTACAGTACTTTCGATAATTGAATAAAAAATACAATGAAATAAATAGCCAAAAAATGTTTTTGACCACATCAGCGCTACAAGTACAAGCAAATTAGGAAAATTTTTGAGCCTTTCAAGCAATGTTGTCACATTATTTATTTTTTTAAAATGAAAATTAAGAAACAGATGTAGCGATTTTAAATAAAATCAAAAATTTTGGTTTAGCTCAGGGAGACGGCCCCCCCCCTCCTGCCCCCCCCCCCCCCCCCCCTGGATTCGACACTGCCTGCCATCAGTAAATATGCAGATTTCGAGCAATATGAGTGTCATCATTCACTTGGTATTACTATTGTAGAGTAAAATCTAGAATTTTCCTTCTTTCATGGTTATACTGAGTGGGTGAACGACATAGTAAATGCTTTTTGCCTATAACTGAGCAAGATGGCTCAAGCTGTAGAGAGGGCAACACAGTTATACCACCAGCTTTATTTAATGTATATACATTTAATAAACAGCATTTTATATGATCTTTTCAAAATCATTTTGAAAATATTTTATTTCTTCAGTATAAACACATCCCCCCTCCGACTACTGCAAGCCTAGGCTGAACCTATAGGACATCTAGCCCTGGAGATAAAGCACAAATCACTGTACTTCTTTATGCTGATCGTAAATAAAATACTATATAAAGGACAGTTGCAAATACAGTGAGTACAACATGCTCTATTCAAAGCTGTCTGCAGCCGTAACTATTCATCTGAAATTAGGAATTGTATCTACATAAAAGGCTGAAAAGGGCATTAGGCCAAATAAATTTAGGTACAGTTGTTACTAGAGAGCATTTTTATGCTAAAACATTTAGCATACATACTAATCTTTTGTTATCACGTAATGAATCTGATCATGCACAATTAAATATTGATGTTTAAAAAATTACAATGGTGCTTTCACTTTCATGCATTTCCCCCATAAAATGTAAAATTTTACAAGATCACATTTTTCCAAGTGAAACTAATAAAAAATGGCAATTCCGCATGAGAAACTTTGCAAGAATTTAGACTTTAAAAAAAGCTTTGGAGAAATTAAATGGCGGAACAAATTACAAAAAATTTATCCAAAATTCACTCCCAATTTAAAACTAAACAAATAGGCCGAATATTGGTGTTCATTATAAAGATAGCAGTAAGTATAACAAAATCTCCCCAAAACTGCTTTTGATACAACTAAACAAAAATTTCAAAAGTGTGTTAAACAACAAAGGATTCCCATCATATAAGTATATAACATCAAAATATATAGATAACCTGCTGTACAACAGTTTGAAAATTGGGGAAAGTCTCTGTACAAGACCAGCATCCTGGAACACAATTTAACTCTAATGTGGGAAAAAAATTACAGTAATTCTCACAGAGGAACAGATTTTTAGAGCAAAAATGCAATTCGAAATAGCTAAAAACATTTAACACAATAAAAGCAAAATATACTCTCTCAACATAGATCCTTTCCACAGGGATAAGCATAAAATTTATAAGAATTTCTACTTGACACATAAAAGATTTTTTAGAAATCGTTAAATTGCTTGTTTTTAACTAAGAAATATTAATAATTTCTTATATTCTACAGGGATGAGATTGGCAAAAAAGCAAAAAGACTGAAATCATACGCGAGCAAAAATTTATACCATAATTTATACGTGAAAGATGTCTTAAGAAATAAAACATCAGAACCTGCAACATGATGAAAATATTAC
>BGPR01012930.1:0-23461 GCA_013235015.1 Araneus ventricosus | reverse complement strand
GATCCTTTCCACAGGGATAAGCATAAAATTTATAAGAATTTCTACTTCACACATAAAAGATTTTTTAGAAATCGTTAAACTGCTTGTTTTTAACTAAGAAATATTAGTAATTTCTTATATTCTACAGGGATGAGATTGGCAAAAAAGCAAAAAGACTGAAATCATACGCGAGCAAAAATTTATACCATAATTTATACGCGAAAGATATCTTAAGAAATAAAACATCAGAACCTGCAACATGATGAAAATATTACACTATAATAATTAACTTTATTTATAATTCAATATGTATAAATAAGAAAAAGAATAGTATATTATTATTAAATCATTCACATTAAAAGTTAACAAACAAGTTTAACACATCATCAGAAAATACAAGATTACACATTAAAACATATTTACCACCCGAGATGCATACACCCAATAGAAGTCTGAGCAGAATTATATTTAATAGCCTTTTGATAAAAGTTAGCTAAAAAAATAAAAATAAGGACAAATAATTTCTTTAGCTTCATGCAATTGTGTAAAGTGCTCTTTACACACTTTGTGCAAAGTAAGCTCTTTATAAATTATAATATTGTATCATCTATATTATATAAAACGCTCATGCGTGGCGCAAAAAAAGGACCTTTATTTCTTTCTCCCTGTTGGCAACGATCAGTTTGTTTACCAATCTCAACCCCGACGCCAAGCATTTCACTAACCGAGCTAATCGCTTACGGATTACAGGAGAAGTCGTTGCTTTTTTTTTTAAATTTATTTATTTAAAATGAACTCTTTGCGAACTTTTGAATACAATTTGAGTAGAAGAGAGCAGCGTGCAAGGGAATCCCTGGATAAAAGATTTCAGCAAAGATCGGCCAGAAATGCCGCCGATAGGCGAGCCAGAGCCTTTTTTTTGCGATACTAATTGTGTGCACTATTTACTATGTGTAAATATAAAAATTACAGAATAAGGACCAGAGAACTAATTATACTTCAGAAAAGTTCTCTTGCACACTGCTCTCGGAGAATGATTAAAGTTACATACTGTTAGCAACGTGTATATATATAGAGAGAGATAAGTTTAGTTTAATTATATTAACGTCCCGTTTTGAAGCAACACGAGGACTATTTTGGGACGGACCTCGTAATTTTGAACCTCGGTCAGATGACGAGGACACCTGAGCTGGCATCCCCCTCTCCAAACTTCCACGACACACCAACGGGAGGACGTTTGACCACTACGTATGAGTTATCGTGCAACAGGCCCCATACACGGCGGATCTTAAGTGGAATCGGGTCTCGAACCTGGAACCCTCCGGCCCCAATAGAGAGAAGATTTTTTTGCCACCGTGTTTGTACAGACTGTTTTATCCCCAATATATTTTCACTGGAAGTGAATTACCACATGCTGCTTATGGTGAATGATAATGTTGCATACATTTTGCTTTTCTGTGTAATATTTCATACAAAAGTGCATATTTAAAATTTTGGTTAAAAAAGCAACAATTTTGTAAATTCTGAAAACAAGCTATCTTATCTATTTTAAAAAGCTAAAAGTAAATTATGGGTTTTAATTTTGAATAGTTAATTTGAGTATGTTTCAAGCCACTATTTCGTTAATTGTCCTTTTTTTAGCTAAAAGGTTGCGAGATGGGTTACATAATTCTATGACGAGTGACGATCAAGAATTTTCTGAGATTTAAAACACAAATGACTGCACCGAGAAAAACACCATATTTTTCTTAAAGGTGGTACTTAATACTTTGAATGGCACCGAATATGTTGGAATGTTCATTCTTGTAGAACTTGCCGATAAAATGTTAATTCATCAGTAGAAGATGAATCGGCTAGTTTCCTAGCCGGGAGTTAAGAAGCCGCGTGGCCGAGCATATTTCCCCAGAATTTCCTTTCAAAAAAGGAAGATAGAAAGGTTTCTTTGTGTAAAAGCTGAATTTTCGGAAAAAAAAGCAAATTTTTTGCGGTAGAAAAAAAGAAAATTGACAGAAAAAAAGCGAAATTTCTCCAAAATAAAAAAGTGGAAGAATCTCATCCCTGATTCTAAATAAACACAATCTTGATATTTTGATGAATCACCACAAGTCTTGAAAAAAAAATAATTGGGGTCTATTCACAGCAAATTCAAACATAGCTTAAACGGACAAAATTTGGCTCGAAGTTTTTGCATAGATTTTAAAATTAAAAACAATGCTTTTCCTATATGTATGTCCCCTCCTAACAGACTTAGTTTTACAGAAGAAATGTTATATTTGGCAATGACGTGCTAACTAAAAGAAAAGTAAACTTTCTCTGCTGAAAGGATATTACTATAATAGGTACTTCCATCACGAGAGGAAAGGCATGAGTAAATTGAGAATGCAATTATATACATACATATTACACTCAACATATCTAGCCTGCAGGGAGAAAGTGCTGCGATAATGGTTTAATACATTTCTTTGGTAACAAGAAACTTATTAAACCAGGTCAATCTTTCAGACATTTTGAGTTCTACTAATTGACTAAATTAGTAAAGCCTCTAAATGTAAATTACAGATGAAATCTAGCAATTTCCCAGATAAAAATGTGAAAATTTAACTGTTGAAAGAATCAATAAGGACATTTCAAGATACAGCATAAAGATTTAAACGGTTTTGGATCAACATATTTTTTTTCTTCCAAAATTTGATAAGAATGAAGATAAACTCAGCAGTGACAAAAAACTGAAATTTTTCTTCAAATGAAAATGTTTGTATTTAAACAAATTACATTAAAATTTTATACATAACACAAATACCCGTTTTTTAAATACAGAAAAGAAATTCAAAATCTTGTTCAATGTAACATTTATTGAACTGTAATATGTTAAGAGAATTATGCTTTTCATAATGAATAAAAATATTCTGTATAGCTGGTTTCTTGGCATTTGATTTTTAGTTTAGAAATTATTTTAAAAACATTTTTGACTCTCTCTTGTGTATTGACTTCCTTTTTTTTCTTCTCCCAACAAAAATAGGGTAAATTTGAAAATTTGTTTAATGATAAAACATAAATGTCCGTTAAGAAAGAAAGAAAAGAAAAAAAAAAGGGGGGGATTTCTGATACAGGAAGGAAGAAAATCTGAAAATTTTCAGAAATTTAATACTTGTATTACATTCCTTTATCATTCTCATAATACTGAAGTACACATGTATGGCTGTAAAAATTAGCCAAAAATAAAAGCAAAGCAAATTTATGAAATAGTTTTATTTCTTTTAACATGAAGTTTCCAGGAACAGTACAAAAAATAACTTCCATACACTGAAACACTAATGGAAAATATATTTGCCTTTTCTTTACATATATAATACAATAAAAGCAAATTAAATCAAGTTGAATCTTCTGAGATTCGTGAGAATTCACTTTAATCCCATGCATCATCATCACAGGCAGCTTCATTGAAGGTAGATGTAGGCGCACTCGATACATTATCAAAGGCATTATCAGCATTTACTTGTCTACCTCTTCCCTAAAGTCAAAACAAGAATTCAGCATTAAAAAAAGATCCAACTTAACTAGCAACAATACAGAAATTACAAATTTCTTTAAGGAAAGTAAGAATTTGGATTTTAAACAAAATTAGAGTTTGAATATGCCACTATGGTGTCAAAAGTGACATATTATATTTAAGAACTAATAGCTCAGAAGGGGGGGAGGGAATAGAACCATGTAAACTTCCAAAAAAGGAAGAGCCTGTATAGTCAAAAAATGAGCTAAAAAAAGCAATAAAATCTCACACAAATGAAAAAAGTTAAATAAAAAGTTCAAGTTTTTCCATATCATTATGGTTCCTTTAAAAATTCTGCCCCTTTTCAACATGCAAAATGAAGTACGAAGTCATTTCTCTAATTAGAAATCAGATAAAATTCTTACTTTATTACGAACATCTCTACCGCCAAAACCACCTCTTCCACTAAACTGTACAGTAGAATCCCCAGCCATATCAGCTTCTTCCGATAGCCAGCTAGGAACTGGTTGTTGTGCCTAAAACATATTTTATAAATACGTAATATATATACATATTCTCATGTCAAAAAGCAATGCAGAAATTAAATCAAGAGCAAAACTACATTAAAAAAAAAAAAGTAAAGTTTCAAACTTGCAGAAATTAGATTCAGTGGCATATCACAGAAACAGTACAAGCTAAAATAGTCCAACAGCACTGAATTATAATTACTGTATGGGAACCCAAAATGCAATACCACATGACATGGGTTGCACATCAGGCAAATTAGGTTCACCTACTTCCCTTTGTCTACCAAATTCATCAAAGATTTGAAAAATTTTGTAAACCATTGTTTTCAGATTAAATGTAATTTACATAAATTCATAAACTAATAACTATTTTTTATATCAAATGTAGCTAAATTTTGCATCTTCAACCTTTATTATGCAAAATTTATTTAACATTTCTGAATGAACATGTAATTACTGTACAAATGATTAACTACTCTTATTACAACTCTTGGGAAAACTTTCCCCATGAGAATAGGAAATTGCATTTATTTCAATATAATAAAAAGAACTATAAAGCATCATAACCTTACAACCGCAAAAAGTTCATATCAAAATTAGAAAAAACTTACATCAATTAAAATTTTCTTTAATGACCAAACTAAAGGTCTGTCAGCATCGGGATCATAAAAACTTGTAGCTTTCCCTAGATTACCAACTCTACCCGTTCGGCCAATTCGATGAACATATTCATCTATTGTTTGGGGTAAATCATAGTTTATCACATGTCTCACATCTCTGATGTCAAGACCACGAGCAGCAACAGCTGTTGCTACTAGAACTGGCATTTTACCAGATCTGAAATCACGAAGAGCTTCTTCTCGCTCACGTTGAAGACGATCACTAAAGTGGAAATACAGTTTAGTTAATGTAAAAATCTTAGGAAAATTGACACAAAATGCATAAAAAATAAACTTAAAAAGGAAAATTACCCATGGATACTTGTAGTAGGAATATTAGACTGTGAACAGAGTGAAGCAATAAAATCAGCATTTCTTTTTTGTTCAACAAATACTAGAGTTCTGTCGGTTCCTGGAAAGAAAAAAAAATATATATATTTTTTTTGCGATGCTAAATAAATGTATAAAATTAAGCAAAGAACAGAAATCTCTCATTTTTGAAAATGCAATGCTAATCAGTTAACAATGTCACAAAACAAATGGCCTTCTAATGAATCTCAAAATAATATTTCCAAGTACAATGAACTTTATCACCTAAGTCGCTAGGTTTATGAGACAATTTTACACACCCTCTTGGGGAAAAAAGAACATGAGAATTCCTCAGAATTAAAGAAAATTTAACTTTGACACCAATTGAAGTACAATAACTAATTATTAAATGCAATAAGAAATGTGAAAGTAACATTCAAAACAATCATCTTGGAATTATTGGTAGATATTCACATTTTATGTGAATATCTAACTTCAGAATTTTCATCCAATACCTAAAAAAAAAACCTAGACAAATTTTACTATCAAAATGTGCAGTACCGCTCAAAAATTCCCCAATAAAAATTTTAAAAACTAGATACATACCAGATTCTTTCAAAATAGATAAGAGTTTTTGGCGTTTATCAAATTGCTGGACTTTAAAAAAAGTTTGTTCAACATCAGCATTAGCAGCTCCTACTATACCAACAGTTAAAAATAAGTAATTATGCATAAATTCAGAAGCCATTTTCTGTATTTCTTCAGGAAATGTTGCACTAAACATAAGAGTTTGTCTAACTCCTTTTTCTGGCATAGAAGGATGTTCAACCATTTTTCTAATTGCAGGACTGAAACCCATATCTAACATTCTGTCTGCTTCATCGAGAATTAGATATCGAAGTTGCGAGAAGGATACCTAAACAGAAAAAAGTTTGCAATAAACACTTTTTAGGCAATACAGTGCAATGCTACAAAAACATTTCAAGACCTTAAATTTCTAATTATGGCTTATTAAATTTAAAATTATGGCAGATTTAAACTCTAATCTGCATTAAGTATTATAATAGCTAGACTGAAAATAAAAACATCACTTGTATAGTTTAAAACACAACAAATTAACACTTTCAATGATGACAGTCTATGCTATCTAATAATATCAAACACCAGCAGGAGTGGCCTCCCCGAAACTTTCTTGCATACAACCAGCAATGTGGGGTGGGTATATAAATATTTTTGGGGTATATAACCCAGGTATTTACCTAAGGTCTGGATGTTTTGAGAAAACAATTATGAATGGTGATTTACAATGAAACACATAAAATTTATATATTCTTAAAAACTTGATAAGTTTGCAAAAAAAAAAAAAAAAAAGTTTTGGCCACCATTCCCCATGCAAAAAAAATACATTTCCCGAAATTATGTTCCCCAAAAAGGTGCCGTTTCCCCCCCCCCCCGCGTGGATAAAAAAATTCGAACCTACTGTAACCCAGAGTCCAATGACTATCAAAAGGTTTTTCATTGTAGATTAGTGGTTGTAAATTTTTAGGTGAAGAATCAAATTCAAAGAGATGCATACCGATTTTTCCACTCTTGCCAGCTCAAGGACAAAGTAACGTAATCCTTCGATGTGCACAGAGATTACTGCCAGTATGCATGCGTATAAGGAATCGGATTAGAAAAATTAATTATTCAATTTGAATGCCTTTTTTAACCGATTGAAACGTCATTTGGGCACAGATCTATAATTAATGTTAGCAAACATCATACCAACTTTTATTTATAGTCCAGTCATTAGGTGCTAAAAAGGAATTATTTAAAGCAAATTCTGGTGGAGTTGTAATTTTTTGCTCCTGTATGTTTTTTGGGGTTCTGATTACGAATCTGAGGTTTCCCACCAAAAATTTTTGTTGGAATTTTAGTTATAGCCAAAGAACATGAAAAAAAAGGACTTTCCCCCAGTTTTTTCTTATAACTCAAAACTATCAACTTTTTCATGGCATCATCATATATCAAAATAATCAGCACAAAATTTCCTACAATTTATGTCTATACTATTTTTTCATTACGCATACCGTTTAAGTGCTATAACTGGTTGAAGTTTGGAGGATGTTTGACTTGCCTGCTAGCTCGGCTTGAACAACAACGAACCATCCAATCTGTATGCGCGAAATTATCTATCTTACTAAGTAAATTCCGACTTAATTAATATACTTTTTCGTAACCTCTTTGTGCAAATAAAGATTTTATCAGTTATATTATGAGTATACTTGCATAATCTGCACAAAATTCCTTCTAAATCTTTCTACCCCTGGTATTACCTGGCTTTCGCTGTTGTGAAGTAAACAACAGAGTAAATATTATGAATTTTTTAATAAGTTAGAAGGATTAAACATAGCCCTGTTATTTTCCCCACCTGCTCTTGGTATCAAAAGAATCGAAGGAAATAATTTTAATAGTGTGAAATTCAAAAGAAATGACAGAGTGCAACCACTAGCTCTAATAAGTGATGCCATCAAGGTGCATGATGAAAGTGTATCTATCAACCGTACAACGCTTTTCCAAATAATTTATATTACAAAGCAATCGGATGAAGAACTAGAGGACGTCTTAACATAAGAACTATGTCCCTTTCCATTATATCTGTTTGATGAAGCTGTAATGCGAAAAGGCACGGAATCCTCTTTATACAAAGTTTTCAAGCCATGTACACGGGATTTTAATGCTGAAAGCGGTGTGTATATTATTCATGGAGGATACTTGCTGCACAGAGTCATCTGGAAAAGAGGTTCAACTTTTTCATCAATTTGTGATAATTATGTGACATATGTTCGTACAAACTACAAATCAACTGCTCTAGGCATTTTCGATGTGTATCCTGAAAATGAAACAGTAGGAGGCAATAAATGTGCAGAACGAGCCAGAAGAACACAGAAACAAATATCAAGCGAAGTAATGTTTGATGAAACGATGATACGAACTGTTTCCTAAGAAAAATTCCTGGCCAATCCGAAGAACAAGGATAGACTCATTTCCATCCCAATGAACAAGTTCTCCTCAGTAAGCATGACATACAAGAAAACAGACGAAGATGCTGATTGTTTAATTGTGAAAGCTATAGCTTTGGCCCCAATACATCCGTCTGTGGTTGTCATAGGTGAAGATATCGAACTTTTTGTCATCTTAATTGGCATTTGTACCTTTGACAATGTATATTTCCTAAAACTAGGAAAAGGAAAATCGCTGAAAAGATATTTTCTCCTCATACAGTTTTAGAAAAAACAATCGCCGACAATATTTTATTCATACATGCCATGAGCGGATGTGACACCACATCAGATCTTTTTAAATATGTTAAATTGAAGTTTGTGCAGACTTTGAAAAACAATAGTGATCTTCTCAAAGTAATTGAAATTTTTAAGAACCCGGATATGACCCCTGGAGCCGCTACCCAATAACTACCTCGGATACACCATCCTTGAATAATGTTCGCTACAAATGTTACATGAAATCTTCATTTAACAAGAGTAGCAACATGGCTTCGCTTCACAGCTGCCCACCAACATTCCCTAAAAGTTTACTATCAGATCCAGCACTGGCTTGGCAATAAAAAGAGACCCGAAGACTGGTGTTGGAAAAGAAAAAACAGTGAGCTCCAACCTGTTAAAACTCTGAAGTCTCTCCGCACCTGACTGTATACAAGATATCCTGCAAGTGTAAGAAGAGGTGCACAGGAAATTGCAGCTGTAGGAAGGTCAGACTGTTTTGTTCAATGTTGTATCCTCATTGTTGGGGCAACTGCAATAACAGAGGGATTCAAATAATTAATAGTGATGAGGATGATGATGGTGAACCAATACTGCCCGATGATTTAGTTGAGGCGTCTTTATCTTTGCATGTGGAGGAAGACACAGGTGATCTTTCAAAAGATATTGGACCATAAGCTTCAAAGCGACCAAGATAAATTGAAGAGACTGTGTAATGTATGAGATACTAAGATCATATTTATGACTGTAGTTTTATTATTATTAAGTTATTATGACTTTTAAAGTTTAGAATGCTACTTTTTTTCATGTCATTTTTTTCTTGGTTACTATATTCCAAGTAATTCAAATTAATTAATAGAAATTAAAAAAAAGTTTGATTAAAAACCACACTAAGTACTTTTAGTTGTTTGTAAAATAACATTTATTGTGAAAGTGAATCTAAATTTCCATCAACATCAGCCTTTTAGAGGTAATCAAGGAATCTTATTCATAACTAGCACTTATGACCGGCTTTGCTCGGGGCTAAATTACCTTCATGTCTAATATAACAGATGAAAAATTTATTTGAAAAAGGAAAATTATGGTAGAAAAAGTGTATTAAGTAAGTAAAGTATATTAATAGTAAGATAGTAAATTTTAGTGCATGCAGATAGGAAGATTTGTTATTTTTCAAACCGTGCTAGCAGGTAAGTCAAACTTTAGCCAAACTTCAACCAGTTATGGCGCCTAAACGGTACGCGTAACGAAAAAATAGTGCAGACATAAATTGTAGGAAATTTTGTGCTGATTATTTTGATATATGTTGATGCTATAAAAAAATTGATAGTTTTTGAATTATAAGCAAAAAACTGGAAGACAGTCCATTTTTTTCATGTTTTTGGCTATAACTAAAATTCCAACAAAAATTTTTGGTGGGAAACCTCAGATTCGTAATCAGCATCCCAAAATACATATAGGAGCAAAAAATTACGACTCCACCAGAATTTGTTTTAAAAAACTTCCTAATGACTGGACTATTATCTAAGCCAAAGGGTTTAGGAGATCATTTTTACAAGTATGCGATTATACAGTCCAGCAGACAGTCGACCCTTCGATGGATGTGGTCCAAAATTTGATATGGACCTACATTCATGATAAAACTGTGTACCAAATGTTATCTATCTAGCTATTCGAGTTTTTCAGTTATAGTGTTCACATGAACACAGATAGACTTCCTGTAGACGGATTTTGTCCAAAATTTGATAGAAACCTACAAATTATGTGTCAAGATCACATACCAAATTTCATCCCTGTATCTCCAATAGTTTGAGTTATTGTGTTCACAGATATGCATAATTCCAAAATTGTGTTTTTCGGACTTGGGGAAGTCTAAAACGTGGAGATTCGTCAAAATCTCGAGTTCGAATTTTTTGACGATTACAATACTTTCTCTTTATATACGAGAAAGTAACAAGAGTAAAATTTACAGCATTGCTGCCTTGACAATTCTGTGAGCATGTTTACAACAATCCTAGAATACATGCATGTTTATAGTAATACTGGCATATCAATCTTTTCTCAATTAAGCATTAGATAAGATGACTTAAAAGCAATTTTTCTATTTATTTCACTAAGCATTTCTCTTTACTCATATTGGAATAGAGCAAACTGAATTTTTAAAGTATGAATCTTTATACTGTTAATGTTCTGAATAAATTCGAATAACTCTGAATTGGCCAACCTTTAAAGTAATTACTTTAGAGTACCCTTCTTACAATTACAAATACTAGACGCAAAACATTTTTTCAAACTTTTATCGTTGTTTCAGTGATTGGTTAGTTTAATGGCACAGGATCCAGATCTATCTAAGCTGTAACATGGCATAACTAAAAGGTATGTTTCTGGTTTTCACAGAAGCAAGTTCTATAATGCATTTTTCATGAATTCATTGACATGCATTATCCACATTCAAGGCACATTACATCAAAACCGAAGAATATTCCAATATGCCAAATTTCAGACTAATGAAAGTACTGGTTTTCATTTATTGTAACAATTCCTTGAAAGCATACATTAATTCATCTATTTCTTGCAATGTTTATCTGACAAAAGAAAGTAAATTTAAAACTATAAAATGAGTTTTCTATTTGTGGTTTCTATATCACTGATATTCTATAATGAAATGATTGTTGAAAGTAGCAAATGTGTCATAAAAGTTAAGCCAATTATTCCAACATACCTTTCCCTTATCAACAAAATCCAAAAGACGACCAGGTGTAGCAGCTAGTATGTGACACCCTCTTTTAATTCTGTTTGACTGATAATTGGTAGAAGTGCCACCATATAAAACATCAGCCTTTATTGTGCTGTCATAAGAAAACTTGCGAGCTTCAGAACCTATTTGTATAACTAATTCTCTTGTAGGAGCAACAACTATAGCCAAGGGTTCCTGGGTCATCTGATCAGCATTGTTTGGCAAATTTCGATCCGTTATTAAATCATTTACTATGGGAATAAGAAAGGCTGCCTGGAAAAGAAATAAAATTAAATATTAAAGAAAGCAGTTTACTTCATATCTGTAAATTGAGTAATTTCAAATACACTAAACACTCAACTTTTAACTATTAAACTGTTACAGCATACTTAAAGATGCCCATTTTCTGAAATTTATAGTGTAGAAGAGAAACCTCCAAATCAGAAATATACTAGAATCTAAACTAGAGCTCTGAATACAAATGTTAACTATAAAATTGAAATAACCGAGATGACATCAAATGATTATCCCATAGCATGCAGATGCATTTCCTTTTTTGTTCAGTTCTCATTTTTGATGTATTATGCAATTTCTGCCTCTACCCTGTGTTTACAATAGTAACTTATTTCTAAACAAAATAACCCAATGTTAAAAAACTCCCAAAATTTTTTTTAGTTCGTTCAAATTCATGCTACTTTATCGTAATGCTTGGCTTCACAATTTAGAGGACATAATCTTCAAAATGTCTTTAATAACTAGAATTTAGATTATATTTATAAACATTTAATGCCCTTAACATAAATCAGGTTTTTTTTTAAATAACTGTCTACTAGTCAAGTTTATAAAAGCTAGCACCCTTTGATGTTATGGATACAATGGATCAACTAGTCAAGATCACCACTTTTTTTGCTGTGCTTCATAGCTCTCGCTTCCTGGCTCTAGCACGATCAATCGAAGGAAGTTCACTAATTTTGACTGTTCTAATAATAAAAGGTAACCGTGTGAAAGTTGTTTCTATAGATTGGTTTAATTAATAAAGTTGTGTTTGCTACAACTAAGGAATCTTTGCTTTTAAGATTTGTGTTTTTTGAGATGACCGTGCTACACCAAAGGCATGCAAACTCTTGCAACTCGCACATTGGCCACTTGCACTAAATTTCATCAGATTAACACAAAACAAATTCTACAAGTAATTTCTTTTCATGTTGAAAAAACATTCACCTAAAGTTCAGAACCTTCCAATAACTTTCACAAGTGGTAGGCATCCACTTATGACATTACAGAAGGCCAGTTTCAGAGTGGCATCATTTTTACTAATTGATTTTTCCAAATTTTTGACTTTTCCGAGAGGTATCCAAAACCTCAAGAATGATCATTTCATTTTCCTCCCCTAATGAAAAATAGTTCTACTCTTTACAACTAAATTTAATGCTCAAAAGAAAAAAAAGCCATTTTCACATACTAGGTTTAACATAAGCTTAATTTTAAAAAATATTTCCCCCAAGAATATTAATATATATAACACAGGAAGATGTGTGCCTATCTAGATGGACTTTTTTAGCCAGACAAACCATATCTCGGAATTGATTGTCACGAAAAGACGTAGTATAAAATTACATATACATTGTCAGTGCTTGAGAATGGGTCTCTAGTGGGATCTTCCCTATTCTTACAGTTTAGCAACACCCAAATCGAAACTCAACACTAATTCCACTATCAGAAAAAATTCATATACAAACACAAAATAAGAAATGGTTGAAAGGAAATATTAGTAATAATAACATGCACTTTTAAACTAAAAGGACTATTTATCAAAATAAAAGAAATTGCATTAACTTTTAGTCCACCAACCATAATAAAAAATCTTCACACTGGCAGAAACCTTAACACAATTGTATCATACACAGAAAAGTAGAAAACACCACACCTTTTTTTCTTTATTGCATAAAAAATGTTCTAAAAGTATAAATTATTTTTTAAAAAAAGATGGCATGAATGAATTTTGTAAATTTTTGAAGCAATGTGTTACAAATACATTAAAACATAAGAAAAATGTCACATTGCTTTTTTTTTTTTACTTTAAGAAATATGTACCTATAATGTATTAAATAACAAAATTAAATTTAATGCGCTTAGTGCTATATTAAAATTCCGAAGCATTTTATTTAATGTAGGGGGCATTTTAAAGGTACAGAAAATAAAATGTTGACAATGGTGCCATGGATTCACAGAGTGCTTGAACTCGGGGTTCTTAAACTCTGGACCCTGTTATTGTTGGGGGAAAAGTGGCACTGCAAATCAGTTACATGGCAAAATCTGAAGCGCCATATAAATTCTAAATTTTACTGTTTTATAAATATGAAAATAAAAGAAAAAAAAGAGAAAAGGATATTAAATAATCAGGGATGAGATTTTCAAAAAGCAAAAAGACTGAAATCATACGCGAGCAAAAAATTTGTACCATAATTTATACGCGAAAGATTTTTTAAGAACTAAAACATCAGAACACGCAACATGAAAATATTACACTATAATAATTAATAACTTAATTATTTATAATTCAGTATGTATAAATAAGAAAAAGAATATTAAATTATTATTAATCATTCACATTAAAAATTAACAAACAAGTTTAACACAACATCAGAGGCATCAGAAAATACAAGATTAGACATTAAAACATATTTACCACCTGAGATACATACACCCAACAGAAGTCTGAGAAGAATTCTATTTAATAACCTTTTGATAAAAGTTAACTCAAAAAATAAAAATAAGGGCAAATAATTTCTTTCGCTTCATGCAATTGTGTGAAGTATATTAGCTCTTTACAAATTATAATAATGTACCATATACTGAATTCTGTTTTATTTCTTTTATTTTTTATAAATCTTTGCAAAAGTAACAGCATAATGATTTTGCACCTTATAAAGCGAAAGGGGTAGAGATTGTATAGTTACAATGACAGATTTAGAATTAGTGCCATTTGAAACATTTCCTTAATTGTTAAAGAAATGGTTTTCTTTCAAGTTTTTTTTATTTGTGTGGCTTTTGTTGGTAACAGATCTCCATTAACACGCTTCACCCCTTGTTTTGAAGGGCTCCTATCTTTGACCGATTTTTCTTCAATGAAGGACGTGTTTGCATCCTCTGCAAGTTTATTTTCAGTAGAGGCTAAAGTTTTTACACAGTCTTCATTAGTATCTCTGTTTAATTACTGGCATAGTTGTCCGGACTACACTATCTCTAGAATGCCTAGGCAAATCATTTTTTTTTTGTCTTATTCTCTGCTTTTTTGCTGCAATTGCACACCGCTTTTTAGCTGCCTCTTTTGACAGGAGTTTCTTTTTTTATGTAGTTTATTTGTTTTTGTTCCATTTTTTTATTTCTACAATTTTTAATCTTGGTACCTTAATCTTGGTACACCCTACAAGATGACCTTAAGTTTAACTAATTTTTTTTCAACATGTTCATGCAAAAAAAATCTTTTTTTTGAGGTTTTGCAAAAAATTGGTATTTAATACTTTGAATGGCACTGAATGTTCATCCTTGTAGAGCTTGCCGATATAATGTTGATTCGTCAGTAGAAAATGAATCGGCTAGTTTCCTAGCTGGTGGAGTTAAGCTGCACGGTCGAGCATATTTTCCCAAAATTTTCTTTCGAAAATGGAAGATATGAAGGTTTCTTTTCTTTGTGTAAAAGCGGAATTTTCGGAAGCAAAAGCAAATTTTTGCAGGGGGGGGGGGGGCGGCACCACGGGATTTTGAGAGAAAAGAAAAAAAGTGGAATTTCTTCAAAATAAAAAAGCGGAACAATCTCATCCCCGAATAATGGAATTTTGAGTTTACACAGGATCGGCCACACAAAAAAAAAAAACCTCCCGTCTTCATTTTTCTCCCCTACAAGCTTGCCCCCAAACAAAAATCTCTTTTGAATCCTTTCTTGTTGAATTAAAACTTTCAAATCTAGTCTTTTTATTATCGCAAAACAGTGTGGTTTAGATAAAAATGCAAGAAGTTTGGAACATTTATTTTAAACAATAAACCGTAAAATAACTAACACAACTTTACAATGAACAATTCAACTGTACAGAATTTTCCCAGCAACTCTGATTAAAATTATAAACTTAAAAAATCTTTAGAAGGAACAAAAAAAAAAAAAAAAAGAAACGAAAAAAAAAAACGTTTTAAAAAAAACCAAAAAAAAAAAAAAAAAAAAAAAAAAAAAAACAATTTCTTTCCAATGTCCATAAATTAAAATGCAGAAAGATCCTGCAAATCGTTTGCAAAAAAAACTTTTTATTCCAATTAACTTCCATTAATACGGCTGGAAAAGAATATATGAAAGAAATAAAATATCAAGAGACAAGAAAAAAAATTCTGCACCATAACTTTTCTTCCCGTGCATATATGAATAATAATGGGGGGGGGGGGGAAGAAAATTAGCGAAAATGGACAAAAAGTGCTCAAATTTAACACTTGAAATAAAAATCCAATTCGAATTTTTTAAATTTTTTTACTGTGTTGGCTCTTGTGCTAATCCATCACTCTGCCAAATTTGGTCCCAGAGAGTCAAACAGTCTAGGCGTGCATATAATATAGAAAAAACCACAATACTGAAAAAAATGCTATTATTTATATATATATATTGTTCGTTGGATACTTTGAAAATCCCATAATTTAGATCTTACAAGATCCTATAATATTTTTAAATAATCAGTATTCACAATGTTCAACACTCGAAGAAAAAAACCAGTATAAGAAAGTTACTAAAAGAAAATATTAGCAACGAGTCCAATACTTCGGTGTTTCATTCTACTTATGAAAAAAGACCAACAAATTATCAAGTCCAATCAAAAAAAATTTCCAGCTTTAGAATAAATTTCCTGATCTCCTGGAATTCCCTGACCATTCCCAGTCAGTTAGCCACGCTGAGTTTGATAACAGAATCTAATTCTGGTGAAATAGTTTAAATCATTCTTTCTTACTTCAGAGATTCAGTATGCATAAAGTGATTTTAATATTTGACTTGTGTTAAAAATTAACAATACTTATAACTTCTGATTCCTTAATTTATGTACAAGAATTTTCATGTTTCGTTTCAAAGAAATAGAATTTAGAAAGATACGAATGCATGATAAAGAAAAAATTGTTGCAACCAAACTACTATGTATACTTAAATAGTTTCTTGGATTTTATCAAATACAAAATCTCCTTAAAATAACTTTTTAAAATCAAAATACTTTGGATCAGACCCAAGGGATGGTAGTTATACATATCAGATCAGACATGTGGCTATGCTTAAAAGGAAATCTCCTTGCTGTATTAAAATACCACCCAATCCCTACATGAAAATAGTAAAAATTTTTAAATAAACAATCAAGGTCCTTTAAAATTCTAGAAAAGTTAATACAGTAAAAAGATGCATATAACTCTAAATGAAGCAAAATGCTTACAGTTTTGCCAGAACCAGTTTGTGCACATGCCATGAGATCACGTTTCTGTAAAATGATAGGAATGGCATACTTTTGAACTGGTGTAGGTTTTGTATATTTTGAATGTGCAATGTTACTCAACAAGTGCTGATTTAGGCCAGAATTTTCAAATGAGTCCACTGGAGGTGGTGCATTTGATCCAGAAACATCCACATGAATGCCATCATATTTTGAAAAATTTATACCAGTTGGTACACCCTGGAACAAACTGTCAGCATCATCAGCTGGATCTGGAGGAATGTATGGAGGTGGCTTTGGTTTTCCTACAAAAGAACCAAATAACAAAGTTATAATACTACTAATGTAATTTAAAATACTAGAAATTTATTTTGTTGCCTAAAATTAACAATGGTTATTTTACAAACATTTTATTATAATTACCATCTTCTCCAAGAACTTCTTTTGTACAATCACGAGCCATGTGCCCCTCTTCCTGACATTTGAAACAAGTACCACTTCCTCCTCTTGGTCGGTCATTACTTGCAGAATTAGGGCAATCTCTGGCCATATGACCTTCTTCATTACACTTGTAACATGCTCCTCCACCACCTCTGGATCTCCCACCACCTTCTGAATTAGGGCAGTCTCGAGCCATGTGTCCTTCTTCATTACACTTATAGCAAGAACCACGCCCACCTCCTCCTTGAGATCTTCCTGTACTTTCCGAATTTGGGCAGTCTCTAGCCATATGGCCCTCTTCATTACATTTGTAACACGCACCTCCTCTAGACCTCCCCCCGCCACTCTCTGGATTTGGGCAATCTCTAGCCATATGGCCCTCTTCATTACATTTATAACAAGCACCTCCTCTAGACCTTCCTCCACCACTCTCTGAATTTGGGCAATCTCTCGCCATATGTCCTTCCTCGTTACATTTGTAACAAGAACTGCCACCACCTCCTCGAGATCTTCCTGAACTTTCTGAATTTGGGCAGTCTCTAGCCATATGGCCCTCTTCATTGCATTTATAACAAGCTCCACCTCTTGAACCACTATTACCACCACTTCTTTTAGTGGGACAATCCCTTGACATATGTCCATCCTCTCCACAATTGAAGCAGCCTTTGCCACCACCTCCACCTGCAGACATTAATGAAAATAAATTTTAGCAAAAACTGGACTGCAAAAATACATTGTACTAAAATATATCCAATTATACTTAAATATTTCACCCTACACAGAAATTTTTGTATTCCAAGACTTGAGATCAATTTTGTGTTTAACAATGAACATGTGCAACCTAGTTCAGAAGTCATAGCTTGGTCCTATTTCAAGTCAAAGACTAGTCAGCCTAGTTCACATACACCTTTCAATAACAATTTTTTCTAAATGAAATCTTTCTTCTATTACCTAAAATTTTATTGTAAGCCTTGAAAGATGTTTATAAAATATAACTGAAGGAACAGTAACATAAGAATAAGGTTCTCAGTTTCAGAAAGATTTAAATAACCAAGAAAAAAAATATTGTATATTTTAGCCTTATTTCGATATAGCTAATTTCTGAACACTTCAAAAACAGATACAAAATTTTATAGTTGCATTTTGGGTCTAACATCTGTAATCTATGAATTATGAAAAGGATGCACTTTTATATGACTGGTATGAAATGCATTAAATTTATTCTTCCTTTGCACATTAAAAATCTGAATTTAGCAAAACTGAATCAAAGTTTATTAAAAGAACTTGATTTTCAGTCAACTCAAATTCAAATACAAAAACAGGCATTTATGCTGAAAAGAAATGCAAAGGCACGTTAATTCATTAATGCCCAAATTAATCTAAAGCATAGATTTCAATTAAATTATGTTTAAAACAAAGATTAAGTTAAATGTGAAGTAAAATTAAATACAGTGAAAAATTTTTTTTTTTGGTTTTTTAGGAGAAAAAATTTTGAAACTTTTTTTAAATAAATATTTAGGGTTTTTAAAATATAGTAAAATATCAAAAAATAAAAATCAATTCCTAATTTTCTTTCCTTGCATTATCAAAAATAAATGAAAGGAAAACTCGCATTTCAAAATGACGACATTTTGACTTCAAAAACTGGCTAATTTGTGGTATACGCCTGTTTGAAACTGTTAAGAGTTTGGAAAAAACCTATCAACTTCATAGACAAAGCAAAAAAAGAAACAATGGATGCATTTGGTTCAGCCGAGGAAGTGAAATGTAACTGTCCTATAAATAGGACGGTGGGTGTCAACAGGTTAACTATGAATGTAAAGTCAGGTACATATACATAAAGGAATATACAAGTCAGGTAAATAAACATTTGAAAATTCAGACATAACTAATACATCTTTATTATATGAAAAATAGTTTTCCTATTCTGAAAATTCTTATAGTAATTTTTCCAATTCCATTTGGCAGTAACTTATGTATATGCTTCGAGACTGCAGCAGCATCAACTTTTTTCAAAGTTAGAATTTAATCACTAATTTCATTTTGAACATAATATTTAAAACTGTTTAAGCCAAAAAAAAAAAAAAAAAAAAAAAAAGGAAAATAGGGCAGAAAACATATCACAATCTACATTTAAAGAGTAAGCATATATATCTTCCTAGAGGGGAAAAGAATTCTTGAGGGACTACATTTCCCCTCGATCTCAATTTCTTTCTGCTGCACACACAGTAACAAATGTGGTTTTTTTTTGTTTTTTTTTTTTACTGCTACTTGTTTTTAACTGAATGAGGATATGTAAATCACAGCTCCACAGATGTTGGAAATACCCAACATTTTTGCACTGTAAAAAAATTTTTCATCCAAAGATTGAAAATGAATAGGAAAAGAAAGTTTATGGATAAAAATATTAATAGTTATTGTAATAAATTATATTGAAATATTTTACAACCAAAATGATTTATGATAACTTTTTTAATTGCAAATGTTGAAGAATCTGAAAGAAGGTGCTTTCAAAACTTTCATGAGCTCAATGATTCTGCAGGGGACTACTTGATATTTATGACTCACCCCCCCCCCCCCCTGAACTTGAAATAAAACAAGGATGGCTTCAAAGAATATAACTGCTAGAAGAACATCAATAATCACATTCTTATTTTAAAATATTGCAACATACTGATAGATAGATGGAATAGAATAAATCTATCCCCCCCCTTTCCCATCTTGGCAATCCCTATCATCACACCAACACCTGAACTCTACTTTTTAACACAAAAAGAATAAGATTTTCTATAACGCACTGTTCTGAACCAAGAAAGGTTGCATGCAAATGCAATTATTTCAACAGAAAATATTTTTCAATAGACACACAAACATCATGATAAAGGTTTTCGATCCTTTCACTGTAAACAAAACAAGGATGGATTATTTTCAGTAATTTTTAATAACGCTAAATAAATAACATTCAATCACTAATTTGTTATGCAATAAAAAGTTCTTATAAATTGATATAAATCCTCTATTTTTACTCCTACACTAGATAAAATTATTCAGCCATAGTTGTGCATATCATTACAAATGTATTGAGGAAGACAGGAAAAGTAATAGGAAAATTTTAAGCTTCAATTTTTTTCATTAAAATTAGTTAAAATATTTGTGGATTTCAAGTAAAAATGCAATAAGCCTATTAATTATCGAAGACAGATTAAAAAGGAAAAAATGCAAATGGTGAAAACATGCATCTCTAAGTTACAGTACCTCCACAATTACATCATACAAGCTAAAACTGCCATTCGGATATAACAAATAAGTCAATATTCAGAATCCAGCATGTTCAAAACTAATTTTATACATAAATATACATGCACAAAAACACAGGGCAGAAATAGAATATTTGACACAACTCGTGCAACATCAAGAGGAAAAAATTATACATAAAGCAGAAAACTAATTTTAATAATAAAGAATCAGCAAAGTAAAATTACAAAACTAACTACCCATTCAAACTGATGCATAAAAATGAAAAATTAAAAATATACAGTTGTTAAAATCATAAATATTCCTACAAGAAGATTCAATGTTTTGTATTCAAAATATAGCCAAACATTTTAATAGACTTTCAGTATTATTTAATTCCTTTAGTTTTTTCAGAAGCAAAAAACAAAGATACAACAAGAACCAGCAGAAAGCACTCCAACCAATCAAAGTAAGGGAAAGGGTGTGATGCAAGAAGATGCAAGTTTTAAAGAATGCTACAAGCAGCCAGTTAAAATATACCTTTAGAAATTCTGTTGAAATTAGAATTTCCATTTAGACCACCTCTCTTTGAGAAAGATGTTTTGGATGAATAATCTACAATTCAATTGAAAGAAAATGCAAAATAAATGTTAGTAAACAATTTCTATTCAATAACTTAAAATTTACCATCATTAGTCAACAGAAAGAACCATACCAAAAATTAAAACATTGATGCTATAAGTTTAAAAGAAACAGGTGACAAAGAGCTTTATTACATATTTAGTATGTTATCCCCTCTAGTTGAACATGAATGTATTCCGATGAATTAAATTCATAACTTCAGCTCATGTTCTGCATTTCAACCCAAAATACAAATAAGGCACCAATAAACTCCGCTTGAAAATTAAATTTAGTTGGTTGAAATTCAAATTTAGATACAGCTAGTTACAAGTTTTAACCTTTAGATTACCAAACTAAAGGATTAGGAAATCAAACATCAAAAAGGAGGATTTTGATAGGAGGAAGAGTTCTTTCTCTTTTTTCAAGTAATGGGTTTTTCTGCGACCACCTATAGAATTACTCTTCTTGTCTCTTGCCCCCCTCCCCATTAATAATCAAACTACTCATCACATATAAGGTGACTGAATAAGAAGTGAAAGTAAAATCTCATTTACTAGCACATGTGTATCAACTGGTAAACAAAAGTAAAAAATGGTACAGCATTTTCTGTACCAGTAAGAAAAAGGTTAAAAACGGACAAAGTATCATTAAGAACAATTTAGCCAAAAAACTCGCTTGATAGATTAGGAATAATACATTAATCAAACAAGATAATTATAAATTTTTAAGTTAATGCAATTATACTGAACAAACTATTACCTCTATTAGGTCGAGATTCATAACTATTTGAGCTTTGGTAATTACTACTTTGATAATTTGATGGAGGATCATTCCAAGCACTCTGATTTTTGGTTGAAGGAGTTGCATTCCAATCATCATCTTCCCAACCAGACTGATTAGATGTCACACCGTTTGATTGTGAACCTGCAAAATTTATATTAAGCAAATGTTTACAAGTAGTGAACAGATAACTGCAGCTTTAAAATTTGACCACAAAATCAAGTATCTAAAAAATTAATGATGAAACAGAATGTCTCATTTATGGTTTGGCAAACAAATTCAGGTACTTACGTATTAACGCCACCGAAGCTGAAGTTGCGCTAATGCGGCAAGATTGGCGGCACTTAAAAACCGCCAACTTAAAACCAACTTCAGCTTTGGTGGCGTTAATATGCAAGTACCCAAATTCATAATAAATTTCAATTAATACAGTAAATTATTAAAAATGCCTTTAGTATAAGCATAGTTTAACAAAACATCCACTTAGTTACAAGAAAAAAAATTTAGATTATTAAATTAATATTTAAAATTATTAATTAGAAATACTTGCATTCAAAGTTTTTTAAAATCACCATAAAGAACAAATTTATTAAAGATTTCAGATCATACTAGTTTTTCCCTTATGCAAATTCTACAACATGCAATATTCAGGGGCAATTCTGGCTTCACGAAAAAATACCCGAAATTTTAGCAGGAAAATTGCATGTAGGAAACGGATATGTATTCAATCACTACAGCGCAGATTCAACTTTTGCATGCAATTTTTAATATCCTTTTTTCCACATAAGAAATTATTTAATTTATTTTCTCTTAGTTCATGAGTTTTCAATAACATTCGATAACACATGAAAAGAAACCATCAAAATTGATAACAAACCAATATTAAAAATATAACATTTTATATGAATAGCATTAATTAATACACATATACATTCTTAAGGGACCATTCTTAAGTGAGGTAGTTATTCTTAGTTATGGTATGACATTTTCTAAAAAATCATTTGGATTGACTCGGCATAATCCAAAGTAAATTTTCCGTAGTATGGATTATAATTTGTGTAGTCTGTAGCAGAAGGCGAAATTACAGAGAATCCATAGTAGTTTCAGTCTTTACTCTTCTGTACTATCAAGTTTTTAAAATTTGATTTATCACAAAATTCCAGTATTAAGGATGAAGAAAATACCGGAACACTATCACCCCGAATGTGCTCATTAAATCCAACCTTACACATAATTCATGTATTCATTAATTTAAGAAATCTGAAACAAAACAAATTAAGATTTTTATAATAAATAATTAATATTGCTTTTAGGTATAAGACAAGACACACAAACTAAATTACAGCCATTTCTCTTCAAATATGATCTCAAACAGTTTATATTATCTAAAAAACTTTCTGCCCTTACTTGTAAGGGAATTCTTGCCCGAAAAAAAAAATCTTGGATTTAAATATGCAATTTTTCTTGATCATACAAGAAATTCATAACTGTTTGGCAATTTAGTAAGTGCTGTTTATGCTGGATACACTAACAGTATAAAGATAATCTGAAAAGTAAAGAATTGACATACGATAGCAAAAGATGTGGTTTAATTTATATAGGAGCATATTTCAAATTGTTAAATTTAACTCAATTCCATAAATACAACCACAAAAATATATAAATTTACATTTCTGTAATGACAAGCTAAAAAGCAAAAACGGACTTACCAACTTGAGGTAAAGCTTTATTCATTGACGACATGTTTGCAAAACCTCGTCCTCTTCCAACGCTTAAAAAAAAAAAAAAAAAAAAAAAAAAAAAAAAAAAATCAAATTCTCAATTCCAGAAATCACATTCAATAACTGATGCTCTAAAATACCTGAAGCAGATTACAGATATTTGAAATTAATTTTACATGTAGTCTGAGTAAATCTGACTTGCATGTTCATTTGTATGACAAGTTTAAGATAGATCTGTGAACTTCAAACG
>BGPR01012929.1:5096-43254 GCA_013235015.1 Araneus ventricosus | reverse complement strand
GGTAATAACTAGACATTTTGTCCCATTTTAATGTAATTACTTTTAACTCTAATTTCATAATTTATTCTACTAGCAAAAAGTAGTTATTAGCGAAAATCGCTCTCTCTTTGACTTCAAATCATATTCTCAACTCAAAAAATTAATGAAATCCAGAAAATAGTTAAAAATAAATCGTATACGAATCGAATCGAACGATGTATTAGCGAAATCTATCTTCTACTCACAGAGTTCAACTAGCTCAATGGTAGCGTCTCCACTTCGGAACCGGGAGGTCGCGAGTTCTATCCCAGGTTTGTTCGTGTTCTGTTTTTGCTATAATTTGCAATGAGTTTGACACGGCAAACTTGCTGCAAGTTCGTTTCATGGTGACTTCGGAGCTTTCGTTAACTTGCTGCAAGCTTGCACTCTTGTCACGACAAATTTGTCGCAAACTTGCACACTTGTCATGACAAATTTGTGGCAAGCTTGCTGCAAACTAAAATTGCTATCTGGGTTGTTAAAAGATTCAGTTGTTGTCCTCCTTTTCACGACACGGTTATTGGGTCCTGATCTATTAGTTATAATTCACTGTAATAAACGAAACATGAACTTTACATATCATATTACAGGAAATGAAATATTCTAAAACTAAGCAAAGAGATTAATTTTACTGTTTATTGGGGGTTTTTTGGGATTTTCAGCAACAAAGGCCCCTATTCAATCCAAAGTTCTTTTCAATCCGTAATCAAAAAAGGGATGAAAATTGCCGTCAAAAGACGGGCTAAATTATTGCCGATCTGATTCGGCCAAGAAAAAAAAAAAAATGGAGCCCCCCCTCCAATTTTTTTTTTCGAGATTAATTTTAAATACAAAAGACATAAATTTTTTTTTTTTTTTTTTAAATCGCTATGCCAACGAATTGTTCGTTTCACGTTCCCCTACGATGCATGATTTTCTAACTAAATTAAAAAGAAAATGTTAATTATGTTTTCTTTTTCGTATTTATTTGTTCTGTTTAATTTTATTTTATAAAAATTGCCATCAAATTCTAAACTTTCCTATTCTTTTACCGATTTCGTTAATATTGGTTTTGTCTCCATTTATTCAAATTTTAGGGAAAGTTCTAGACGTTTTGATTAAAATAAGCATATCCTTTCATGTTTATTATTATTAACAAATTTCAATTCAACATTCGCTTCTATATTTATCTTTTACTTATTTCTTATCCGAAAACAAAACGACTGTAGGGGGAAAAGGGAAATCTACTGCAATCTAGAGGGAGTTTAGACATGTATTATGTCCAGTTGGAAGGAATTCAATTGGTTGTTGCTTGTAGGGTCTGTGCTTTAGCTTGGAGTGGAGTGTGTTTGATCAATGATAATGGAATAATATATTTTTAACGTTAAAAGAAGACAAGCTGCTGTTATTCTATTTGTGAGTTTTATTTACATTTGAAAGCAATAGAAATTTTTATAAACATTTTGGCTACAAGGAAATTATTTAGATTTAAGTGTGCCTTTATTAACATTTGGTAAATGTTATGTACAAGCACTGTACTTGTATTTACTTCTGACATGCAAATGGTTATTGCTTTTGTTTGTGTTAATTAGAAGCGTTAGCGGAATGGCCAATATGGTTTAGACTGCTGGCATTTTAGTGAGCTACAAAGTGAATTTTATTTATTTATTATTATACTAATAACAGAATTTTTAAAGAATCCTTTTTTTTATGATTTAATTAGGACTATAAAATTCTTTGTGAATTTCTGAAGACGGATGGTTCTTAAGAAATATCTCTAATAAACTGCACATTATTATCTCCACCATCGTCAATTCTGTTGTTAATCAATTATGTTAGGAGTTCTGTCTCGAATGTGTTTCAGGGGATGTCGATAAGTAAGGGTATCAGTTTAATTAAACCTTTGAACCAATCTGCAAATTTTCTTAGCTTACATATCGTAGTGATGATAGCAAAAGTCGAACAATATTTGTTGGTAGTTTAAGTATTTAATCGCACTTATGCTGTGTTTTTAAATTATTTCTTGCAACGAAAATTTAATCAATACAAGCAAGATCTCGTGCATGCCGCGTTAAGACTTTTTAAAGTTTTCTATTATAATTTCCGATCATACCTCTGTTTTATTCAAGTAAATAGATTAAATATTACATAATATAACATCTAGCTGTTTGGAAATTATACCTCCTTTTTTTCTCTTCTGCTACCGTTTCCGTAAGTCATTTTTTTATTTCTGAAACGGAAATAGGCCTTCCGTTTAAGTTATTTTAAATTTTTCCTTTTCTTACTGAGAAGACCGTGAACTTCACCTGATTTCATTTCGTTTTTATTTGCAAACGATTACTGTGCTACTAAAAAAAGAACCGTTTGTAAAATTCAAATTTCTTGACTGTAATTAGATAACCATCCTAATGATGTAAATCAGTGCTAAGATTATGAAGCTTAAAAATTTGTAAATTTGTATGCATTGGAGGTATTTATTATACGAAAGAAGATTCTAGAAATTTTGTTCTGCAGTTGCATCAAAGTCTGTAGATGTTTCAGTGTATTATATCATTGCTGTAGAATTTTGGTTTCTTTTGTTGGTGTTCAAGTGTTTTGTTGTATTAAGTAAAGATGTGCTAAGAAATGAGATTTAAAAAGTCATTAATTGTATGCTACAATTTTTAACAAAGATTTTATTATTAGTGCACTTTTAAATTATTTGTTTTTTTTTTTGAAAAGGCGAAGTTTTAAATTTCTTAATGAATTTTTAAAAAAATATTTATTACTTGCTCAATATTTTTAATTGAGCAGGACTTTATTTTCATTTTAAGATGCAATTTAAATATTTTAAACTTACTATCATCTTATGCAATTGATTATAAACTGTGTGTTAAGCCTCATTTAAAATTGTTTGTAAATTCTATACTTGTGACCTGTGATGCTTGTTTCTGTGCTTGGAAAAGAAAATATTGCCCTGAATAGTTAGTTATTAGCATAAAATGTGAATTTTATTTTTTTAGAAATCTACATTCAAGTTAGAGCCTTATTAATTTTTGCTATGTCTAACCATGCTCTCTATTTTGTAAGCTTAAGCCTCAATTTATTGAGCTTAACTCTAGAATGTAACAGTTATATATTTTAAATAGTTCATACTTTTGGATACTACTGAAGGGGGTTATTAAATGTTACTAAATTTTGTATACATATTGCACTGTCTGAGATTCAAATATTGATATAGTATTGCCTTTATGACTGTTTTTTTAATGATTTATAATTTCCTTACATATAATGATTTACAGAAGTAACGACTATACAAATTTGGTGCGAAAATTTTGGAATAAAAACATGCCTGAATATTGTAAAATTATAGATGTTATTTATTTACAAGAAGCATAATGTCTTGGATGAAAACTCGGAAAAAACATGCCCAAAATGTTTAACAGCTGTTATTCAAATTATTTTTGCCAAGCAAAGAAAATTGTTTTTCGAAGCAAAGATCATTAATGATAGTGAAACGTTCAATTTTGGAAAACCAAATGCTAGTAAAATAAAAGTTGATGCTGTGATTATTGCATCTAGGATACAAAACATGTGTAAAAAATATAGTATCAATACTGTATAATGTTATAAATGGAGATGGTTAAACTTGATGAGGGTTGATTAGGTTAATAATTTTTATTGAATTTGGAGTTGACCATCAGATTGAAGTCGTGAAAATGTTACAAAGTACTAGAAACATATTTCGGAACTATTATATTTGGGTGGGGGAAATAGATGGATACAAGTTTATTATTATAGCAAGTATTCATCCATTATATAATCTTTAGTGCATTTCTGTTCACTGAATTGCTTTTGATATATTGCATGAAATATCTTATATAACTTATTGCACGGGTTAATTGTGTCCTGGTTTATCTGAAATTCTGGGTTTTTTACTCTATCAAATCTGATATTTTGGGATCTTTTTCGAGATTTACTATTTCAAATATCTTTTTAGAAAAAATAAGAATAAGTCTAAATTAGTAAAAATACTGTCATTTTCAAGGTCTTCATGCATATAGGATGTAGCATTAGGTTGGTCCTTAAAATCAACTTTCGAAATTTTTATAAAGCACCCTGTCATTTTGTTTTATGGCCTAAAAAGAACTTCCATAAAAATTTTAGAACTTAAAAATGTGTTTTAGAGGACGTTTCCAAGCTTTAAAATTTTGAAAACTCGAGACATTTCCCAAAATTTGAATAAATTTGCATGAAACAGGTAAACAAATAACTAATAATAAAATTACTGAATGTAGGGAAGTCTTCATCAGCAAGTCGCATCTCCACTACAAGTTCAACTCTGTCAGTTTTCACGTCAAGACAGGAGTGTTTATTGCTCAAACGTGCACGTTATAATGGCATTCCCAGCCTGAGCATGATTCAAGGAGATCAGTTTGTAGTCGGCTACTGTACTGAGTGCATTATACTTGTTTGAGTGTTTTTTGACCATTTTTGATTCTTTAGTGTTAGTAGGTGCCGCGGTGGCCTAGTGGTAGGGTCTCGGCTTTGGGGCCGGAGGGTTCCAGGTTCGAAACCCGATTCCACTGAAGATCCGCCGTGTATGGGGCCTGTTGCACGTTAAATCATACGTAGTGGTCAAACGTCCACCCGCTGGTGTGGCGTAAAAATACCCACACTGGCCCGGCCTACCCAAAAAGGGTGTAAGGCCGGTAGAGGACCAGTGGGGAGACCTCCACCAGCATGTGGAGGACGGGATTTATTGGGTACAATAAAAAAAAATGATACAGGCATTGCCCGAACAGGGGCAGTAATTTCAAATACAAGAGAGCTGGGAGTGTAAACATGGTTCGACCCACTCGGTGGGGAGAAAATAGCTTGATTTACTGCTCGGGCAAACAAGGAACAGTAAAAATATATAAAAATAGATAAGTATTGAAAAAGAAACAAACAAATAAACACAGAAAAAGCAGTAAAAATCAGATATATAAAAAGGTCAAATATTGAAACCCCATAGTATAAAAACAAAACATACACAAACAATATTACACATCAAACGACACACAAAACACAAATCATGGAAGTTTGGAGAGGGGGGTGCCAGCTCATGTGTCGTCCTCGTCATCTGACCGAGGTTCAAAATTACGAGGTCTGTCCCAAAATAGCCCTCATGTTGCTTCAAAACGGGACGTTAATATAACTAAACTTTAGTGTTAGTAGGCCTAATCGAAAGTTATTCAAGTATTATTACAGTGAAATAGTATTATCAAAGGGAGTAAAAAGATACACAACGTGACATGAACTGTTAGTCACGCAACACTGGATCTGGGAAATTATTGTTTGACTAAAATGAAATTGCCTGAGATATGATGCAAGAGGAGCATATGTTCATATTAAGTAAAAGATGAACCAGGTAATGCTCTGGATGGCTTGCTGTTATCATGTCCGTGGACTCGTGCTTGAGACAGTTGTTGCAACAGTGCCTGGGTTGTTAAATCAACTGGACCAATTGGGATTTCTACAGGGCCTGGCATACTAATGTTCAAATGCTTTAAAAATTCATGGAACTCTTTCGATCATGGTTATTTTCAAATTGCCATATCTGATGTTTCAACTCATGAAAAAGTGATAAATCGTGTATCGGACAGCATTGAGTTTCACAAAGATCAACTTGAAGAGTTCCAGCCTCTAGGCGACTATAAAGAATCCCACCATCTTATTTCTTGGTGGAATTTCCAAAAGAGGAATATACTTTAGAGCTTCAGGGAGATTACATCAGGTTCGATGGATGGGAAAGGCAATTTATTCACTCGACATATATTTATCCAGAGATCTATATAAATTGTCGGAACAAGAAGAATCTAAAATTAGCAATATTGGTAAGACTTAAGAACAAGGTGCGGTTTCTCGCCAAACTGGGAAATTGCGCCAACCATCCAAAAAGTTGCCAAATATCCGCCATCTTGAATGGTGTCAAGATGGCGGCGATTCTAATGACAGCCATAGCAAGAAATGTAAATAGTAAATTGAATTGGAAATAGTACATAAAATTGCAAATACTGCATAAAATTGTATGAAATTGAACATGAATTTTCCGAAATTCTGACAAAGTTTTAGGGTTGCCAACAAAATGAAGGTTACCACATTTGGCGAGAAATCAATTTGGCGAGGGAAAAAAATTCAACTTGGCGGACCGCACCTTGTTCTTAAGTCGAGCCGCAATATTTCCTCATTTCTTGTAAAATGTTATATGAATAGTTTGTTTCAAGCAGCATTTGCTTGTTTCATTTTAAGAAATGATTTCTAACTCTTAAAAGGCTGAAAAGAGTATGAAGTTATCAGTTATGAAATGTCACCATGTATGATGAATAAGTTTCTTGTACATTTGTGGTCAAAGGAACTTGCATTTTTGACCACTATGTTTCCCAAGAAACAAAAAAGAAAATGGTGAATGTTTTAAAAGTGGAAGAAAATGATGAACCCTGAAATGAGCCCTAATTGATCCAGATGTATCCCTTAAGAAGAGTGCATGGTTTTATATCAACACAATGAGGTTTTTTAAAATCTTGGATGTACCATCAGGATTTCTGCAGAAAGAGGCAACAGAATGGAAAGAAGACTAATCCTACAAGAAATGTAAAATGATAGTTGGTTCTTTTAAAATTGTAAGTAATGTAGCAGACCGTGGAGGCACACTGATGGATGAGTACAACAAATTTCATACAAAACACTTAAGAGGAAAAGCAGTAGTTGTCGCTGTTAGTAAAGCTATTTGGTAGCAAATATCTGGATTCTAAAAAACTACTTTAATGTCTTAAAAGGTAGTATACTTAAATTCGTTTTTGTAAACTGAAATTCTTTTTTTATCTTCATAGGTTTGGTTAACGTGTAAAAAAAATCTGTTTGATAAATAAAGTTTAACTGAAGTTTAATCGATCCTAATTTTTCCTAAAATTCAAAAACTTTCAGATACGGTAGTGACCCTGAAAACTTGACTTAAAAATCTGAAAAAATTGCAATTATTCTTTTTTATGTAGTAATAGATCAGAATGGCAAGGTGTCCCATTGAAAATTTACACAAAAAAATTTGTACCCTCGTATAAGGATCACACTAATGTAGCATATTAACATTCTGAATTATCTAAAATTATGTTGGATTTTTACACCAGATTTAATTTTCAGAATTTTTTTGAAATGGAGTTCATCTCCTGCCATTACTTTCCTTAACTTTTAAGATTAGTCTGTTAATTTGAAACTAGAAAATCACCTGTCATGGTATGACTGGTGAAAATTGCCTCTTCGTTCGCGAGATTTCCTGTCAAATAAGACGTGTTTAAATAGATATATATGCGAGAGAAATGTTTAACATTGATTGAAAACAAATAAAATAAACATATGTATTATGACAGTAAATATATTTTTATTTACGTATTTCTTTATTCCAAAACCTCTTGGTAAACAACATTCAGCATGAAGTATTTTTCGTTGTTTAACAATTTTCCTTGTACTTCAGATGTCTTTGTGTAAATTTTAACGTTGCCAAAAAATATTATCAAATTATATCGTCACGATTGCACTAAATAATTAGATGCATCGTGGCGTCCAAACTATATTATGCGCATGATATACCACTGATGTAATTACTACTTTCTATTAAAAAACGGAAATTAATTTGAAATATATGATTAATATAATTTAAAATATCTCTGGAACTATTGATCATAACAAGATTAATTTTATATCAATGGATAGCAAAATTTATTTCACTATTTTAGAGGTGTTAAATTTGAAATTTGAATGGCAATTACTTTTTTAAATTTAAAATTACTGAAATTTAGGTTATCTAACAATAAAATAATGCTCTTGAACGTCTTGCAGTGTTATGGCACAAGTTTTATTGTTGGTGACATCGGAGTGTTACTGAGAGATCTGGGCTATTATGTTAGTAATGGGTAATAATTTTGACTACAACAGCAGTCTTTCCCTAATTCCAAACAGTCGCAATTAGTAAGTATTGAAGTACTTTAGCACTTGAAGAAACATTAGTAATGGCTGTCAATTCCTTGTATTCCTTTATATCAGTAGTGAATCCAGGATTTGGTTTTGGGGGGGCTGAGGTATAAAAAATTTTATATCGTGGCAGATATTAAAACTTATGGCTTATGCAAACAAAAACAATTTAACTTTATGGACTTTACTCGCCTGACAATAAGAATCATGAAAATCCTACAATACTTACGATAATTTATCAAAAACACAATGAAATAACATGAACAAAACATGTTTTCCCCCACGTCAATGCTACGAATACAAGTGGAAGGACTACAAAAGTTGGAAAATTTTTGAAATGTTACTTTTTTAAAAATGGAGAATAAAAAAAAAAAACACTTCAGCGATTTTAAATAAGATAAAGTATTTTGTTTTCGCTTGGGGGGGGTGGCAGGGCCAAAGTCTCCCCCCCCCCCGGAATCGCCACTGTTTTAAAGCAAGTTCTTGTAATACGGATAATTCCAATTACGGATAATGTTCGATTATCAATCTGAAGTTTTACCGTGGGATAGGTATGCTAGTTTGATATTGGGTAGATGTCAATATCATTTTGTTGGCTGCATATTTAACTTGAGGGGTTATTGTATAAACTAAATTTATGTAAAAGGAATAGAGGAATAATCTTGCAGTAAGGATGTGCTAAATAGTGGTCTTCTCTTCTGTGTTTTAATCATGCTGACTCTGCAATAATTCATGGGGTGTCTCTTTAAAGATTTCTTGATATTTGCTATTTCAGAATGTTTGAACTTCCTTTTGAAAGGAAATTTTTTGAAAATGTGAGATTTTCCGCTGCAGTCTAATCTAAGTAAGGATCAGAATCTGTTGCTGTTTTTACTTTCTCATATACAAAGAGAAAGTATTGTAATCGTCAAAAAATTCAAACTCTAGATTTTGACGAATCTCCACGTTTTAGACCTAACCGAGTCCAAAAAACACAATTTTGGAATTATGTCTGTCTATGAACATGATAACTCGAAAACTATTAGAGCTACGGGGATGAAATTTGGTATGTGGTCTTTAAACATAATTTGTAGGTTTCTATCAAATTTTGGACAAAATCCGTCCACGGGAAGTCTGTCTGTATGTCCGAAGTCATGTAAACACTATAACTCAAAAACTTGAATAGCTAGATGGATAAAATTTTGTACACAGTTTTATCGTCATGAATGTAGGTTCATATAAAATTTTGTGCCAAAGCCATCAACGAGTTGACTGTCTATCGGTCTGTATAATTCTACTTTTGAAACAAATCTGTTATCTCCACGCGCAAGCATACTGGACGCATACTGCATGGTAATCAGCGGCTCCTGCTTGGTGCTTTTTTCTTCCCTTTTAGCTCCTTTTTCTCCCTTTTGGCGAATTCTGATCCTGTTCGGATTATTTTATTGTCGTTTGTTTTGTCGTTTCTACGTATGCTGGAGAAACTTGTTCCGTTCTGGGAATAAAGCAGATTCGAAATTTTTATACGGGGAACTGATTTAATTTCGCTTATTCAGGGTTCGTACACGTCCTTAAAAGTCCTTACTTTTACGTTTTGTCCTTAAAAGTCCTTACAAATCCTTATTTTTATGCCCCATTTTTAAAAAGTCCTTGAAAGTCCTTACTTTTTACTCTGCCATTATTAAAAAGTTTAAAATTTCACCGATTATCGTTTTTCTAATTCCTCCTTCTCGGCGGCTGTAATCTCGGTCGACGTGGCTCTTGCGGAATGGGGTGGGGGGACGACACTGCTTGCGTTCTACGAATCCATATCCATCGCATACACTTTGGGAAATAAGGGAGGAGTTACAAATGGCCTTTATTGGTCCATGGTTCCATAGGAATGATTGTCAAAAGTGCTGTTACCATGTTTAGAACACTATCAAAGTGATAAACCTTTACTTCCATTTTTTGCCAGTGATGTTGTTAAAACTTGTTAATGATTGCATTCAACATTTCAAAATTTTTAAACCAGAGAATGAAAGAATTGAGAAACCTGAGACTTTATGCAAATTCAACTTCAGTGACCCAAACTTGTATAATGATAAAAGTTAAGTATATTTAGGATTTGCTGCAGAGCAAATAATAAAAGAAAAAATAAGGAATTAACAGACAAGGATGTTTTCACATTCAGACAGTATAGTCGGAAAAACATCATAACAATGATAAAACATTTCATGCAGAAATGTCCTGTGAATTACGCACTAGTAAGACCTGCGATTTGCATTGATCCTCGAGCAATGGTTGGATATCCCGAAAAAGCACAGGGAAAAATGTATTGATTGTATTGTCGAAAAATAAACGTATTTTGGGAAAAGATTGCGACGAAATTTTGTTACTCGATGCAGATTTTCTGTTAAATATTGTAAAGCCAAATTCATTTGAATTTACTTCTTTCAATCCAAAGAGCGGTTCCCTTGATAATTTTTTACAAACTTATTTTAGCAATAATCATTATGAAAAAGTTTGGAAGATTATCAAAATGGTATTAATACTGTCACATGGACAATGAGGTTTATCGGTGAACAAGGCCCTGGAAATAGAAAATTTAAAAGATGCTTCATATATTTTCCAGCGTGTAAATCATGAATTTATTAAGCTGTCCGGGGCTATTTATGACTTAAAAATTACTAAAGAAATGAGGACGGCTGCCACCTCAGCTAGAGCAAAATACATGCAGTATTTAGAAAGTGAAAGATCCAAAGAAAAGACTGAAACAAAACAACTGAAACGAAAAGCTCTAGAGGAAGAAATAGATTTTTTAAAGCAAAAGAAAATGTTCCTCCAAACGGACATGCACCAAGCAAATGATTTAGATAATGAGGCTGAAAAGTCAAAGGACATAAATTTATTTATTCAATCGCATGAACTAAGAAAAACAATTTCTGTAAAAGAAATTAAAATAAATACCTTGGATGTGAAATTGAATGAAAAAAGTATGGAATTAAAAAAAAAAAATTAATTTGATTACCAGTTTCATGGGAGTTTTTTTCATCAATTTATTAACTCATATTTTTAGGAGTTTTGTTGTGTTAAATTTGTAATGTATCTTCTATGTTTTATATTATAATTTATCATCTAATAGGTTGAATTTGCAAAAATGAGATTTTATTTAAAAATGCGTGCGACAATTCGTTAAGTTTATTCAATTTAGAGGTCCTTATATTTTGGTTTTTTTAGTCCTTAAAAGTCCTTGATTTTCTTTTAAGGAAATGTGTACGAACCCTGTTATTTATTTTTTCTTTATCTCCACTGCGTTAGGGGTTTTAGCTTATTTTTTTCCCTACATGTGTTAGGAGTATACGCGAAAGTTTAGGGGAGAACACTCCCTCTGGTTTGCAAGAAAGTTCACCTTTTCATTCCAGAAAATGTTTGGTAACTTGGGATCTAAATAAGCGATTTTTTCTTAACTTAATAAACTCTGTCCTAACGACTAGCCTGTTAAAATTGTTTTGTAAATTAGGGTTCCTGAATTATTGTCGAGAGCCAGCCTGACGGACAAACAATAAACTTCATAAAATCCATCCTTCAATCAAAGGTTTTGGAAACCTCACTATTAGGAAACATGTCATTTTGACTAGACTAAGGATTGGACACACATTTTTAACTCGCCACCACCTTTTATGCCCTGACACAGCACATATATGTAACAGGTGCAACTGCATTTTAAATGTTAAGTATATTTTATGTACATGTAAAAACTTTTATACCCAAAGACAAGCTCACTTTGGATTGCATATTGTTGATTTAATTAGTGGCCAATCCTCATGTCAATGTTTTTTCTTTTTTGAATGAAGTTCAACTAATTAAAATGATTTAGTTTTAACAGTTACAAGGTTTTTAAAATTTTTTTATGTAATTTGAAAGCAATGAACATTTGGCACAATATATCAAATTGGCCCCTGTGCCGCTAAACCAAATCAGCAGACAAGCTATAAATTCCATCAATAGGTTGAATGGACACATTTTCAGGATCTAATGGTATTAAAGGAAGTGAATCTTTAAATGTTAATTGATCATTTTGATTTGTAACATTAACATACCAATTTATTAATATTATTTGTATCATTTAAAGCATTTTTCCAATTGGAAGTAAATGTCTATCGGTTTAGAATTTAGCTATTGAGCCATGATTAGAGTGGACATCCTGTGTAAGCGGAATTGAAAGCTAATTTTCAATTGTAAAAATATCTAAAAATTGGAAATATAAAATTGCAGGTTCGGCTATTTGATTCAGCGCTGACTGATTGTTAAAAATGAACAAAAAAAGGAAATTTCATTAATTTTATTTGATTAATAATAAAATGGTTCATTCAATAATAATTGGGTTTCGTATAGGGATGTGACAAATATTCGGCCTAGCTGAATACTAAACAGGTATTCGACCGAATAAATTCAGAATAGGGTACAGCTTTGATATATGGCATCACTGCTGATGTTTTGGCAACTTTTTTCAACAACTTCTTTGGCAATATTTTGTTTTGGCAACTTAACGATACGGTGTTCGGTTAGGCAACAAAAAGTCGCCAATACAAGATTATTGCCAGTGATGCTGTGTATCAAAGTTATTCCCAGAGTAACATTTTTTTAATATTGCAGAATTACATTTCAATACATTTATTTTCAAAAAAATCTCCTAACATTAACGCAACTTTAAGTTGCATAGCACATGAATGTATTTAATGCTAAACATCATTTATCATTGTAAAGCCTGAAATTATAATGCAAGAACAATTTTTCACCATTTTTCCATGAAGTCTAAGAAAATAAATACTCAATAATCTACAAAGTGATTGAGTTAGCATTTCCCCATTAATATTCAATATCAAAAGAGGTAATTGATGTTTATTGTTAAATTTATATGAAAAAATCTCCAGATTAAAAAGAAAAACCACCTCCGTATTGCAAAATTTTACTTGCCTGCTACATGGCTTATGCGATTTAAAAGCTCATCGTATGGAACTTAAATTTATAAGATGAAAAATTTGGCTCTTTCAAGGATTTAGTTATTCATACTATTTGTTTTCAAGTTATATTTTATAAATATGAACTAGGTTAGAATTCATGTATTAAATAACTCCTACTTCTGTTTTGTATAATCTAAATTTTTATATTGTTTAATATTAGCTGTCTTCAGAGACCAGCTTGTTCCCCAGGAATGCTGATTTTGTTGAATTGCAATTGAATTTCTTGTGCATAATTTAATATTTTATGATTCACCCAACATAATAATTTTAACCTTCAAATTGTGATAGACATTTAACCCATATATTTTTTAGTTGCCTTGTATCTGTTCATTGTCTACTTAAACATCCCTAATGTAGTCAAGTAACTGCCCATGTTATCTAACATCTATTTGCACTTTTTTAGCACCAACGCCCCTTCCTTATTCCTCATTCACAAAATATGTATTTGATTTCCACATAAAAATTTATGTCTAACAGCATGTTATCTGAATTAAAATATGCTGATATAAGGAATTAAAATTTAGCAGTCATAATCTTCTGCATATATTTCCTATTATACTTACTATCTTATCTTAGAGGACTTTGTTGAGATTTCTCAAAAATTGATGAGGAAAAAAGGAAAGTAAAAGCCATTAGAATATTATTACTTTAGTTTTCAACAATGGAAGAGAAATATGTAATTAAATATTTATATAAACAATGAAAACAGTTTGAATTTCTGTGCGACAGTGAAAAAATATTTTTTATAAATTATGTATAAAAATATATTTGAAAATTTATTAGAATTAGGGGAGAAGATTGAACTGCAAAATTAGCCTCGTTAGAAAGATAATTTTTTAAATTTTCAGATGGTGAATAGATAATTTTTTGTGATATTTTCTGAAGTTATTGATAAAAATATACCAAAAATTAAACCAAAATTTGCTTAATATTTAGTTGATTGTAATTTCAAGAAAATTGAACCATGGTACATATATCTACACCCTCCAAAGTATATCTGTGCCAAATTTGGTAACTGTAGGTCTAACGGTCTGTCCTTCTAGAAAGCACCAATGGACACATATTTCCTTTTTCATTGTTATTATATCTAAATTCTAATTTTTCTTGGTTTCCTGTGTAGCGTGAATGAATTTTGATATCTATTGATGCTATACTGATTCTTCTTGGCTTTAACTTTGACTATATGAAATTAAAAATATAACTAAATTTTATTAAAATGCAAGTCCTGCGAGATGCCAATTAATGATATTTATAATTTTTGTACCATATCGTGAATATTGGACATTTTTTAGCACCTAGTACTTTTTTAAAAAAAGGTGATTTATGTGTATTTTATCTCATCATTTGTTAATGAGATGGTATTTATTAAATCAGAAAATGAAAAAGTGCAATCTGTGCAGAAATTATGAAATTACATCAGTATTAAAAGACTATAAAATTTTCTAATTACATTGGAATCGTAACTAATGAAATTAGAGTTCTAAAAATTTGCAAATTTAATTAGTAACTCTAGATGAAATCAGTATTGATAATCTGATCAGAAAACTTGATTTTTCCTTCATTTTTTTTTATTGATTATACAGTTTCTTCATTAATCTAGGAAATGAATGACAGTGCAATTAATTTTGATCAAAATTATATGAGAATCATTAAAATAGTTCAATTTTAAAACTCGATTGAAACAGCGACTTAACAAATGTAGCCATCAGTAAAGGAGTCTTGTTAAAATGTATGTTAACATTTTGGTAATAAATATATATATTAATTATGTAAATTTATGTATTATATGTTGAATGTGTTTTATCAAAGTATAAATCTGATTTAAAAAAAGTTCATGTTTAGAGCTCTTTGAATTTCAGAAGCTTAATCAGTCACTTTGAAATTCAATAAGTGATGAAATTTCAGTTCAATTTTCAAAAATACAGAATTGAGACAGATTTTTTGCATGTGTGTGCATTATATAGTCATTTCTTTTATATATATATTTAGATAATACTTTATTTTGTGAAAGTATATTTTAACTGTTCTGTGGTAAAAAGTGAAATCGATTTGCTGTTATTTCAAATGTTTTTTTTTCTCATGAGACTGGCAGTATTTTCAGAAGTATACAAATCTAAAATAAATTAGATGGTTGCAATAATAAACTTTTAAAGTACTTAGTTTTGTTATAGAACATAATGTTTTGGTAATATTTTAAAGTTTTGTGTTTGTTCATGTGTAGAATAGTAAAGAAAATATGGGAATTTAACTGTTGTTACTAGTGGTTAATTTTTTTTAGTCATCTGGGGTTATTTTTCAAAAGGAATTTGAAGGAAAAGCTGAAGTTTGAATTGTCAAAGATTATAAGAAGTTGTCATGTTTTTTTCAATCACTCTAAAAGTTCATTCCAATGTTTTTTACAAAAAAAAAAAAAACCCTCAGTTCTCAAAGAAGCAGTTGACTTGATTAATAATTATTTCTTTTCTCTGTATAATAAAAGATGGCAGAAATAGCTAATAAAATGGAAATTGAAATAGCTTTAAAGATACAGATCTTCTATTTGGTTACTGAGTATGGATATCAGAATTGAATGACTTTAGAGCATTAGCATTGTATATGGAATGATCCAGTAAAGGTTAGTTTGATGAAAAAAATTTAAATGTTCATCAGATGTATAGAAGAGCAATTTTATTAAATAATAAATTTTAATAAAATAAAAATAACCTGAAAATTTTGAAATTTTTTTTCTGGTATTAAAAGTTTGTGAACTTGAGAAAATTTGGAAATTTAGAATTCGCCATAAAAAAATTTCGTGTAGTTGAGATTGTTTGACTATTTTAGAAAGTCTGAAGAACGTATCTGGCTACCGAAAGGTAGGAACCAACAAAGCGTAGCGATGCGTCAAAACGTGTTTTATGGCATTTTTTCCCCCCGTAAAATAATTTAGTTTACTTAAATTGCCTTTTTAATTAGTTCGTCAGTTCTTTTAATCACTGTAAAATGTTTTCTGTTAATTGGAAGAAATGAACGAACTCTTATGTTCTGCTTGTAGGATGCATCGAACGCAACAGACTGCCTAGTTTCCTATTTTTAATTTTTCCTAAATTGTCTATGAACCGTAATTGTCTGTAAGCGTAATTTTAAATGAATTTGGAAGAAATTTTTTTGATTAGTATCTTTCTATTTATATAGAATTGTGAAGGATAAGACAAGTTATGCAAAATTTTGCGTTTGTCCGGATATTGACAAGCAGCACGTGACGTAAATTTCCGGTCACATGGGTTCGCTTGTTTATTTTCTTGATTGTGTTGCAGCAAACGATTTTGGCATTTGATGCGATTCGGTTTAGAATGAAAAGAAATATCTTCGTTTCTTTTTGTGTGTGTCCGCGATTGCGTATTCATAATTTTCGGAAATGAACGCCAGTTGCTAGAATTTTCAAATAATTTCTAGAACGAATATTAAGGTATTTTAAGCCTTCGTAATGTCTGGTTTTAAATGTTATGAATGGTAATTTCGCTAATAATATTTCGAATTTGATTTATAACCGTATGTGTTTCTGAGAAAACTTGGAAAATGTTTTTTTCTTTCTAAAACTATTATCTTTATCACACTGCTCTTATTCACGCGAAAGCATTCGTCTCTGCTTCATTTTCGTTTAAAATTAGTTTGAATGTTTACAGAAATGGAAGGTTTGATTTAAGTCTGTTTTCAGGTTTGAAGGTTTTCTTTCCGCAAATGCTTCTTATTTTATATCTATGCAAGTCAATTTTATGAAGAGCGTTATTTTCTCCTTTTGATGGAACATTTGAGTTTTTATTTATATATCTTGTGATTTTTTTTTTTTTTTGTCAACTGACGGAAACGGAAATATTTTTCATTCTTAGTTGTATAAAAAATATTAGAAAAATACGAGTTCTAAAAAAATTTGATCGTGTTTAATGCTGTTTAATATTCGAATGTTGTAATAAATTTTCCCTTTGGATATTGTTTAAACAATTTTGCATTCTAATACATTTCATTTGGTATTGAAATTATTTGTATGTTTTTAACTTATTCATTGTTATTCTTTTTTCCATTAAGTTCAAGAATAAATTAGCAGGAATAATTTTCATTTAAAAGTTTGCTCTGCTTATTACATATCTGAATCTTTTTCTCTCTGTAGCTATTGCAACTCACCTTAAAGATTTTTGAGATTTCATGTATTTGAATTATAAACAATAAATTGTTAAATGTAACATTTTTACCAAATTTTGGATTGTGTACAGGTTTCAAGTCTGTTAATTCAAATTGATTTTTCACTTGTATATATAATGCAGGCATTTCATATGCTTTAGCACAGCAGGGAGATGATTTTTGTCTGATTAATTAGCTCCTTCTCTAGATATTTTAGTTAATATATTGTTTATTATATTAATCACCATAGCTTGAATTTACTTTTTAAATATTATGAGCTTTTGTATGCTATTACTTTGTGATTTAATGTGTTTATTGCACTAAATGTATTAAATTTTATGGTGTATGACTTTAAAATGTTTAAAAAGTAATTGTTACAAAAGCATCTTCCATTCTTTTTTGGGCACTATTTTGTTAGCAGGGCCCCAATTGTTGTAAAGCAATTTGTGTCAATATTTAATTAATTGTCATTAAGATTTGGTACATTTTTGTCTGGGGCCTTGTTAATAGAATAGTACTCCTTTCTGTATGTTACTGCTTATGATAATTTTGTAGAAGACAAAATAAAAGCAAAATTTTGAAAGCATTAATTTAAGTTGATCCTTTTGTTTAACATGTCTGTATAAAGATGTTTTTTAATGCATCATAGAAATGTATAGTTTTCATGTTTTAAAAATGTGACATTATTATTCCTAATAAAGATGAAAATAAATGTCAAAAAGAATTGTTGCATTAAATAGTTTTTCTTAAGTACCCTTTTAAAATTCCTGTAGCTTTACAAGAAATATTTAATGTTTGCTTTTTTCGTATGGATTTAAATTTTTAATGTCTTTATTTATAGTAAAAGAAACGACCGATTGTTGTACGATTAATTTCAGTTATAGAAAAAAATGTGAGCTTATCACAATTTCTAACCCTAGTTTTTTATTACTTTTACTACCCATAATGATCATGTTATTTGACACTACTGAATTGTTTCAAATATTTTGAAGTGAATCACTTGGGATAACAGTAAGAAAATGTGTATGTGGATGAATTTTTCATTAGCTCAATTTATTTATTCTAAGGTTATTTACATAATTTTATTCTTCTAATAATTTTAACTTCCGAAGAATTAGGCTTAAAAATATAATTTTCTAATGTCTGAATTGACTTGTATATTAACTGTTTATTTTTGTATTTAAATTTTGGCTGTTAATATTAAATAAAGGTGTATTGTCTAGATATAGCATTTTTTAAATATGCTTTTAATGGTAGGTATTTTTTAATTGTCAGATTTCTGCAGTTCTTTTTTAACATGTTAACAAAGGGGTTTTATTTTTATTTAGAAGAATTTTGAATATATTTCCTCCCTTCTAAATTCACTGTACAGCTGTCTTATATTTATCATTTAAAAATATTTTTAAATTTTAACTAAAAACAAATAGTTAAGTATGATATCTATTAATATTTTCAAAACTGGGCATACTTGAGAGTTGTTAATAAATTTTATACTTTAATGATGTACATCTTTAGTAATAGTTGCTGCCTTTGCCCCTTCCACCAGTACTTTCTGTTTGACTTTTTCTAATAAAAGAAATATTAATATTTTGTTTTGTTCTAATTTACTTTGATTCTATGATAATAAATCTCAAAAAGAGATATGCAAATATTTCTGAATTGTAAGTATTTCTCAAGTTTTAAAATGCTTTAAAATAACCTTTTTTCATTGCTGATCTATATTTTTCTTTGTTTTAGGAAGTGATACTTAAAGTACAAATGTATGAGAAAGTTCTGAATAAATAAATGCCTTATGCGTGCACAGTTAGTTGCAGTAAGTATTTTTTGCTAATAAATGTTTGCTGGTTTTATTCTGTAACTTCAAACTGAACAAGATAACTAATGTTTTTTTAAAACTAGTAAATTTTTTTGAATATTTTTTTAAAATTGTTTTTCTCTCTTGTATTCTAATATTTCATTCTCTAATAATTAAAAACCTATCTACATTGAAACCAAGGTAAAGAATGGTGTTCTTTCATCAAGAAATGATGCTTAGTTGTTTCTGTTGATTCATTCATCATACTTGCAGAAATTTTGCATTAGTATTGCAAACATAAAAGGCATGATTTAGGAAGTAGTGGAGACTGGGGATGTTTGACCATGGGGGAGGTTCACCCCCTTTAACTTAAAAAATAAAAAAATAAAACTGATGTCGAAGATTAAATACCAGATGGCAGCTTAATAATCATCAACTGCATACCATACTAAAATTCTAAGACATTTGCAGAAAAAACAGAGAAGCTATTTTCTGTTTCATATTTCTTACTTAGGAAAGTAAATTTTTCATTTGTAAGAACCTGTGTTAATTATATATAAAAATATTTTGGTTTATAAAGCTACCTTAAATAATGCTCTAAAAGACTATCCACTTAAATAGAAATAATAATAGTTATTAATATGCGCTTTTTTGCGGTTTTAATAAAATGGCTGCAAGGGAATGTTTGACGCATAGCAAGTATGGGAGGTTTGACCCGGGACAAATCTCCCCATTTTATAATTTTAAAGGGCTAACATTTTTAATTGAAAGTTGAATCTCACATATTTCATATTTCTTAATTAAAAATTAATTTAATTAATAATTTCTATGTTTGCAAGATTTATATCTTAGTTGGAAAATTCTGTGCCTAAAATGCTCAAAGCATATAAAATCTTCATCTAAGCAATATTGTACCTTTCATATATGCTACTGTTTATTCTATTATATCTTGGATATTATTGGGCAAATAGGTATTAAAATTTTAACAATGAAAATTAAAGAAAATGCTACATTAGCATTTACTGAATTTCTAAATAACTCTTCGTCCCTGGGCCTCATTAACACTTCAGTAAGTTTAATGGAAAAAAAATGTCTTGTTTATTTTTATGACCTTTTTCTATAAGTTAGAATAAAATTAAAAAAAAAAAAAAGGTATTCCCAACATTAAAGCTGCTATTCTGTTCATTTTAAAAGATAAAAATGTTAAAGCGTTGGTTGAGGATTAAATTGATGAAAAAAACTTTAGGAAGAGGTATATGGATAAATATAAAGGCTTTTAAGATGGAAATATATAATTTAAAGCTAATCGTGTCTCCTGTCAAGTATTCCCTGATATAGGGGGAAACTGAGGAATATTTACAGGTTGCTTCCGAGTTACATTGTATGGATTAACTCCAAAGACAGTCAACAAATCTGCTAGGTATAACTGGTTGAAAGAATTTATATACTGGCATATCTTAATGAAGCCTGGGTAGAGCAATGGGCTTTAATTAAAACAAATAAAACTGAAAGAGTAGTTTTGGAAATTAAATTTGAATTTGGTGATTATAAAAACTTTCACAGAATGCAGTTTATAAGCTGTTGACGAAATAAACTAATTCTGAATTGTATGTTATAAAGAGGAATAGTTGATTAAGTAGTTAATGCCATTAATTTTTAAACATTGTTTTATTTTGTTTTTAATAAGTGGGTTAAACCTCCCTGAAGTGGGGATGTTTGACCCATTTTTTACTATTTTGGAAAATCTTTATAAAAAAAATGTTATTTTAAATATTTTATAAATTATAATAGTGTGGAAATATGTCCCCTAAATATGAATTATAAAATGGTGAAAAAACTAGATTTCAATCTTGTTTTTAAAGAAAATAGGACAGTTTTTTCAAAAGTGGGTCAAACATCCCCAGTCTCCCCTATATATTAAGAATAGAAAAACCAAGATATTTTTGGCACAAATAATTGCTGCAGTGCTTGGACCAACGAAATTTGCATGAATATGTAGTTATGATAAGCTATTAAATATCAGTTCACCTGTTTGTTCTTGAAACTTTGAATATTTGGCATGTGAAGGGCATAACAAAGGTAAACTTTTTAAATTGGTGGAAGGAAAAATTTATGGCTGCTCTTCTGAAGAAAGATATTTGTACTATTCAGGCAGAACAATCAGTGATAAATGGAACATAAATTTTGCTTCATTTAGCATTTGTTTTATAGCTGAACATTGTCACAGGGATATCCTTTAAAGCAGAGGTACATTATTTTAAATTCAATCTAATTATACGCGATAAAACCACAAAAAAAGTATTAACTCTTTTTGATTTTTTTTTTAAAGAATAGAGTCAAGGTTTCATTTTTAAAGCTTAGTTTAAAAATCATCTGTCAAATTAACAGTACATTTTTCACTAACAAAAGAATAAGTGCTTTTTTTTTAAAAAAAGCAATTTCATTGAATACATTTTCCTTAGGTGGTCGGTCAATAAGATTGTTTCAAGATTAAAGATGGAATGTTTTCATTTTTTAGAATTTTTTTTTTTTTTTTGATTGACAGAACTTCTTAATGACTTGCATACAATTCTGGAAAAACTACTGATCTTGAATCATTTGTGTTGAGTGATACTTATTTGAATGCTTTCAAATTTATCATGCCAAATGTTTACTTTCTTTATGGGTACTTGAGGTTTAAAACTTAATGCATTTGCTTATGAACCTTAGGATTAGAAGCAGGGTTTTTGATTTATTTTCAAAATCGATTTGATTTAAATCAAGATTTTTTTTCATTTTAATGATTTTTTTAAAACTATATATATATTTAAAATTTGTATATTATACAATGAGACCTACAGTCGTAGAATTAAATATATATATATATATATATATATATATATAACAACATACCAGTCATTAAGCTCTGCTCTACTTTTAAAAAAAAAAATTATTTGAAATATGTAACAACTATTTAAAAAATATTTGTGAACTAAATATAAAGAATAAGACAATTTTATTAAGGAAAAATATAATAAAAATTACATTTCTTGACTATAGATATATTATTGTATGTCAGAATATATAAAATTTTTAGATATAGCTCTTCTGGCCAAGCAAATTTTGCACGAGCGAGAAGCGGGCTCTCTTTTACATGAATTGCACCAAAGGACTGAAAATCCTGTTCCCCCTTTTCAAAAATAAGAATTATCCTTTTCTACCCTTTATTGGATAATAGACTAAGGATGTCTTGGGAACAACTAAATAGCATACTCTTCTCCTCTCCCCTTTCAAGTATTTGGATTAGAGTTTATTTCACCTTGATCTTGAGAATAGACTACTTCGAAGCATAAAAAATTAAAGAAACCAGTAACTAGGTGACAAGTCACTGGAATTTTCTGAAGTAACTTTTTCTAACCTGGACTCAAAAATGTGTTTTTTAAATATAATTTACACATCAACCATTCTATGTGCTTGTTATTTATAATAAAGTTTAATATTTATTTAAGCGAGAATTTTAAGAAATCCAAATAGAAAAGATACATAAAAGTGACTTTTTAAAAAATTTCTCAAAATTCAGTAAATTAAGATAGACGTAAGAAACAAACTTCATTAGAACAGAAATCGTTTTCCCTTTCTGATGGTGTATCTATTTTTTTCATACAATTATCCAAAAACATGCTGTTGAGAAATTAGAGCAAAAAATCACCCAAAAGAACACAACATTAATTAAAAATTTTTCTAGATTAAATTCGAGGTGCATTGAGTCACCATCAGCTGTGTGCCAAATTTCATGACTATAAGTGTGATAGATTTGTCTGGGCATCGCACACATAAACATTGCCTTTTATAATTATAGATCATAGTTTAAATTGTGCTATGTAGATGTTTGTATTTCTTTTGGAACATTTGTATGTATTACTTAATTATCTTGCATTTGAACACTATTGCAATATAAAAACTTAGTTTTCCCCAACGCTATTTAGTTTTCTCCAATATTAAAATGAAACTCAATGCATTTTACTATGTTCTTTCTTTGTAAAAATGATCCTTTCACAATATTTATTTTATAAAAAAAGGAGCATCTCATACTTTGCATTTTATTGTGTTGCTCATCAGAGATTTATTTAAAATCTTATTTGCTTGTGTTTTCAAAAATAGAGATATGGAAAGTACTCTAGTTACATCAATTCAATGAAATATTTTTTAGGATTTATACATGAACAATTTTATTTCATTAAAGCAGATTAACTTGATATTTAAAATAAAGTGATTTAAATCATTGATTTAAAAAAAAAAAAACAGTTGATTTAAATCGGTGATTTTAATGAACTGATTTAAATCACCACAAACCCTGATTAGAAGGATAAAAGAACTTTTAAGATAAATTTTATTCATTGTTAAAATATGATATATAATTTTAAGTACCCAACCTTTCCATTTGATTGTGTAATTTCTTTTATATATATGTGTGTGTAATATTTTAATATTTTAACTTCTTTAATTCTTAAATCACTTTTAACAATACCTCATTTTAATTACTTCTGCTTCATCATAATAAACGCACTACAACTTTCTTTTCAAGTCACGAGCTTCTAAAGGGGAAATTCCCTTTTCTGGGTACTTAAGCGTTCTGCGCATTCATTTCTGCCCTTTTTCCACGCCAGCATGTAAGCTTTCAACAATAACGCGCCGCTCAGGCGTAACCTTCTGAATACTGGTCATGGAGCTACATAAAAATTGAATACTTTACCTACGAAGAAATAACGTAATATCCTAAATGCCTAAATAGAAGATTAAGCCATATATTGTCTCTTCCATGACCAAAATGGACTATATTTCATCTTTTTAAAGCCTGATCTTTATATATATATATATATATATATAACAAGTAAAATGAAATATGCTCAGTGATTTAAAAATCATTATATTTGACTCTACTACTACAATGAGTAGAATATATATATTTATTTAAAGGCAAAAGATTAGGCAATTAAGAAAATTCACTTGTTTGTAGATTGTACCTTCACTCTATAATTGTGTGGGGTTTTAATTTTAAAGGAAAAGGCATTTGACCTTGAACAACATTCTTAAAAGTGCAAACCTCTGTCATTTGCTGTAACTAGATATTCTTGCTTTGCTTAGGACATTCTTTTATGCTCAACTGAGTCTAGTTGATGTAATTATCTGCAAACCCCGAGCTGTATTGTTTCTATTCTCTGCCAGTTAATTTGTTGCAGGATTCAAAAATGAATCCTAAACTAAATTTTCAAATTTGTTGTTTTGTTAATGTTCACACATTATAAAAGTGTAAGTGTTAAGAAAATTTGTGTGTTAGATAACTTCAGAAATTTGATATTGGTGGTTGTTTCATCTAGAAAGTTACGCTTTCGTGAAAAGATTCAGAAAAATTTACATTTTTGTTAAAGCTGCTCTTTTTAGTATTGTATTTATTTTAATAGCTGCCCTTATTTTCTTAGGGTGGCGACAGAACCGGGATATCAGGGAAAAGTCAGGGAATTTTATCGATCTGGGAAAAATCAGGGAAATTCGTAAAAATATCTAAAAATCGGGGAAAATTAATAGTTATTTGTTACTTGAGTTATTATCTATAAATTAGTATCTTATGTCTAGCATTATTTGTAATAATAAATGGAATTTTTTAAAAAAAAACTTATATTCATTTATAAAAGCATAAGTTTCTGATAACAGAAATTACTTTATGATTTGTTAAAGAATAAAGATTTGAAGTAATATTTTGGCAGTTTCTTTTGTTTAAATCTTTGCTAAAATATATATTATTAGGTACGTATAATTATACTATTTTTATATTTATGCTGCAACATGTTAGACTGGTACTCGTGCAAAGAGCAGTAGTTAGTTATTGAACTGTTTTAAAGTTTTGAGAAAAGATCATAATAACCTATACTGTTAACGTGATTTAACTTGTGTTGCAAAGAGTAGTTTTAATGTTTCTCAGAATTCTTATGCAGTTTTAGAAGCAAAGTATTTTGTTAAAATGTCCAGTATTTTTTACATACAAGAAATGTAATATACTGTCTTAACAGATTTTTTTAGGATGTTCATTCCATTTTTTTAACAGCAAATTTCATAAAAATATATTTTTTCATTTTAAATAACTCGTAAAAGTGTTTTTAATAATGTGCATTGTACACATACAGTGATTCCGAGTAGGGAGCAAGCCAGGAAACTAATATAATTAGTAGCCATAAATCAGGGAAAAAGTTTAGTAAGGGAAATTTTTTTCATAGTTTCTGTAGCCACCCTGTTTCTGCATTTCTAAATAATTTAATATTTTATTTTCTTTTGCTTAAAAAAAAGGCATGACTTTTAAGTCGGCTCCTAAGATAGTGCATTAAATAAGATTTTTAATTCCCGTTTCCATATTAAGTGGGTTGGGGTGGTGTAAGGGCTTGGTTATGATTCAGGTCATAGTCTTAGCTTATGTCTCTGCTTGTAATTTAAAAAAAATATATTCTTTGCCATGTTGTGACAAACATTCTTGTAAAAGTCTGGCCCTTGTGCCATAAAACCAAAGTCTTATTCTTTTGCGAAATTTTTCTAAAACCAGGGTTTGTACTCCTCCTGAAATTCCTGGAAAACTCCTGAATTTTGCTTTTTTTCCCTAAGGGCCCTGAAAACTCCTGAAAATTGTGTTTTTATCCTGATATTTCTTTATCTCCTGAAAAATTACAATCGAAGAGCAAAAGATATGATAAAACATAAAAATGACGTTTCCATTTTTCCTTATTGATAGAAAGTCGCTGGAATCCGGAATTCTTACTTCTGACCTTACTTAGTGCCGAAAGAGTCGATCGCACGTGTTCCGAGTCGCCGCAATCGGAAAGATGGTGGAATTGGTATTTAGTATACTTTTTTCCCAATTTTATAAAAATTGTCCACACTACCCCCGTCTCCCCTACAATTGATTTTTTTTCTCGTTATCTCCTGAATTTTCTGTATTGTACTCCTGAAAAATTCCTTAAACTCCTGAATTTTACTATCATATATACAGTATGAACCCTGTAAAACATGCATCCCTGTAATTTAAAAAAAAAAAAAAAAAATTTATAGACAGGAACATTCAATTTTCCTTGATTGATAATTTATTAAGTGCAGGAAGCTGAAGAAGAAAATCGGAGTCTTCTAAAGTTAGAAATTTTTGAATCGGTTTACCTTTTAACGGACTGGAGAATCCGGTAACAAATGGATCTGCTTTCTCATCTGCGAGTGTTAGTAAAGAGGATTGTAGATAGGACTTGTTGACGAGGGATTCTTTTTCATATTTTGATATGGATCTGCAAAGAAAGAACTTGTTAGTTTATTATTTTTAATGCAGTGAAATTTTTTTGTTTAGTTACAATTAACTTAATAATGATGGAAGGTAAGCACATTGTAAATCTGCATGCTGATGTCTAGGCATTTTATGCTGTATTGTATGCTGATATTTCTCTAGAGCTTCCTGTTGAGCACTAAGAATTTTATGGAGAGAAGCTGTGTTGCTGAGTCCATACATTTTTGATAAAATTGTTTTTGCTTTTGTATTGTTTCTGACATGCCTATTCTACTGAATGACATCAAGTACTCTTAATGAATTTTGAATTTGAAAAATTTCCTTTCCCTATATTCTCCATTTGTATCTATCTGCATTACTGCTTTAAAGAAATTTTAAAATGCGATACAATTTTGAAAACGTTTTTAGGGATCAGAGCTTTGCAAACATTCGTTTTTCTTTTGAATCGGTTAAAAAAATTGTTCTGTTCACTCCCTTTTTCTTTCAATTTACAGAAATGATTAAAACTTGGAAAATTGTGATTTTTAATTTTACATATTTTGATATTCCTTCTTCGTGGTTTAAATTATTTTAATTCTTTTTAGCTCGGATAGTTTAATCTATTTGATATTAATAAAATTGTTGCGTACTTACCTTGTTACGTTTGCCAGGTCTGTCAAATTTGCTTTCACAATATTTATGCTTGATTGTAATGTGTCTGCCATTCTTCTAAGTCCTTGTAAAGTAGATTGTAAAATTTGAAGATTTGTTAAAATATCTGCATTTGCAAGACTGATCATTGGATCTGGTGCTGACTCCGATCTTGAAATAAAGCTGCGGCCTATATTTTGAACTTGTTCTTCCATCCACATTTTTGTTAGCAGTTGATTTTGCTGTATCTTGTCAACATCCTCCCTTATGATGTCTTGTATAGTTGTTATCTGCTTAAAAAGATGGATATTTTCAGTTTCAAGCATGTTTTCTGCAATTTTCTCATTTGATATTAAAGATTTGATAGTTTTCATCAGTTGCACCTATACTTTAGAATCTAATAAGAATTAGATTCCTCCCTTTTTTTTTTTTTATAGTGCTAAGGTGAATTATATAAATCAATTGCTGAATAAAAATTATGGGACAGTGTAGTATGCAGGGATGAGATTCTTCCGCTTTTTCGCGAATTTCCGCTTTTTTGTTATTTTGAAAAAATTCCGCTTTTTTCTCTCAAAATTCCGTTTCTCACCCCACCCCCTCCCCCGCAAAAATATGCTTTTTCTTCCGAAAATTCCGCTTTTCCACAAAGAAAAGAAACCTTCCTATCCTCCGTTTTCGAAAGAAAATTCTGAGAAAATATGCTCGACCAAAAATTTATAAAAATAAAAGAAATAAAACAGAAATCGGTATGTGATACATTATTATAATTTATAAAGAGCTAATGCACTTTACACAGTTGCATGAAGCAAAAGAAATTATTTGTCCTTATTTTTATTTTTTGAGCTAACTTTTATCAAAAGGCTGTTAAATATAATATAATTCTTCTCAGAGTTCTGTTGGGCTGCGGTGGCCTAGTGGTAAGGTCTCGACCTCGGGACCGGAGGGTCGCAGGTTCGAAACCCGATTCCACTGAAGATCCGCCGTGTATGGGGCCTGTTGCACGCTAAATCATACGTAGTGGCCAAACGTCCTCCCGTTGGTGTGGCGTGGAAGTTTGGAGAGGGGGGTGCCAGCTCAGGTGTCGTCCTCGTCATCTGACCGCGGTTCAAAATTACGAGGTCCGTCCCTAAATAGCCCTTGTGTTGCTTCAAAACGGGACGTTAATATAACCTAACCTAACCTAACCTCAGAGTTCTGTTGGATGTATGTTGCATCGCAGTGATGCACAGGTGGTAAATGTTTTAATGTCTAATTTTGTATTTTCTGATGCACCTGATGATGTGTTAAACTTGTTTGTTAACTTTTAATGTGAATGATTTAATAATAATTTAATATTCTTTTTCTTATTTATAAGTACTGAATTATAAATAAGTTATTAATTATTATAGTGTAATATTTTCATCATATTGCGTGTTCTGATGTTTTACTTCTTAAAACATCTTTCGTGTATAAATTATGGTACAAATGTTTTGCTCGCATATGATTTCAGTCTTTTTGCTTTTTTGCCAATCTCATCCCTGGGTATTTGAGCAGTTTCTTTTCGAAGTTGATTCCCCCCCCCCCCTTCTTATCTTTAGCCTTAAGTTACTAATCATCTGACCTGGCCTTAAAAAAGAAGGGGTGGGGGGAGTCTGCATAAACCTGGCCATTTTTTTTTTCTGTTAACTTTTAATCATCCTCAGAGTTCTAAAAAAGTATAAAATGCAAGTTATGATAAACTCGGCGGTGTTCTATCTTCTAAAATTAAAGTTTTTTGAAACTGAATCTGATTATCTACAGAAATTAAATACAAACAAAATACTTTAAATAATTGAATTTCTGAAATACATTTAAAATACTCTTCTGATCTGAAGGTGAAATGTAACATGTAATTATATAATTTATCATCCTAGGATTGTGACAAAAACGTCATCCAAAAGATATTATACCAATTGTGGTGAATAGAAATGTTGCTTAACAGTGATTTGACAATTTTTCTTCTAAAATGCTATTTCAGTGTTGAAAAATTTAGAATGTATTTTTTTTCTTTCCCTGCTTAGTCTTCTTTAATCATTCTATAAAAAAAATAGCTATCCATTCAAAAGAAACTTCAGTGGAAACTAGAGCGGAATGGATGAATAAATATGTATTGTATATTATTTGAGAGCTTTTACAGGATGGTTAAAATGAATTGAGTGATCAAGGAAGGCTGCATTTATTGTACTTGATTGATGGAGTTTTTAAAAACTAAATATTTAGATACAGAAATACTTCAAAGGTTCAAATAGATTGTTTAATTTTTGAAATCAAAAGATAGTTAGTTTTGCAGTATCTTGTAATGAATTAAAAATATTTTTTATTCTTATCTAAGTTTGAAAGTGTCCTTTGTATGTAAATTATTCTGTAGTTTATTCACTTATACTTTTTTGGAATGTTTTATGAAGCATTATAGAATTTATGAATTTCAAGATTAAACTGAGTCTGTGGTCCAAAATCTAGATGTGATTTGTTACGAGTCCTTGCTGTTAAAATTCTGCATGAAACTGACATCTATTGCCAAAATATTTTGAATTAAATAGGTTTTTAAAAATATTCTAAACGTACTTTGCATTAGTATTTTTGATTTTCAATTTTTATGACATATTTAGAAATATTTTTAGAAGTAAATGCTATTAATATAAGCTGTACATTTATGCTTATTTTTTTCTTTTCATTTCTTGCAGCTTAAATTTGAAGTCTGCTATTTGCCATCTCGCACCTAATTTTTGTTATCAAGAGGCCTTAACATAATGACCCACAATGCATAAAGTATTACTAAAGTCTCCTGGAAGGATATCGTAGATTATGCCGAAAAAGTCTATGGCTGCTCCATGCCCTAGTGGAAAGGAAAGTTCTACCCGACTGCTAAGATCACGCGACGAGTCCACAAAGCATTTGAGAAGTAGAAGCTCAACTTCAAGCGATAATAAAGTGAGCAAGAAACCACGAAAGTCAAGCACTACGCCACAAAGTGTTACTCGATCTCCTATTATCACTCGTTCCAGAAGTAGAAGTCTTGGTCTGCAGCAAGCACAGCCTGTTAATCTTGTTGACAGCTCCATGGACTGTTCTTCTCAAACCCCTGTTGAAGAAAGTTTGAAAAGGAAGCATCCTTTAAATTTAGAACGTAAAACTGGTGAAAGTTCCAAAGAAAGTGTTGCAAAGAGAGCCAAATCTAGTACCAAAAAGTCCAAAGCATCCAATATGAGCAACGCTCCTACGCACTCTAAAAATGAGTTGAGTAATGCTAGTGATATCTCTTCAGGGAGGGGTGACGGGAAGGATACTTCTGCTAACAAAACCCAAACTTCTGATTCCCACGATGAATCGCTCTCTGGGCAGGTAGCGGAAGCGGCAGAAAGCGTCTCCAAGGGTAGTACCTCTCCATCATCGAGTACAAGTGATAATTCCAGATCCAATTTGCTAGAAACTGGTGCACTTTCTAATGAAAGGATAAACAATTTAAATTTAGATGATAACTCGAGTGCGAACCCTCCAGTTGAGGACTTCATTCTTGCTTGTTCAAGGCTGTCTCAAGCTGAAGCTACTGCTCAGCAGTTGGCTAGTTTTTCTTGTAACGAAAACGAGATGTCAAATGAAGCCCGAAAACAGAAGTACGAGATCTTAAAGAATATTTCGGACCGGAAGCTTATAACGAACAGCGATTTCCAAAAGAGTCTGTTATCTGTAATGCAGAGAACGAGAAACTGCCAGAATAATAAGAATTCTGAAAGCCCGTTGGAAAGTAGACCTGGTGGTAGTGGTACTTCTGAATTTCAAAACGTTTTGAGAATTAAAGTGGAAAAGGATGACGAATCAGTTAAAGATCAGTGTAAGTTTAGTAAAACATCCAATTTAAGAGATGGAAATTCTGCTCAGCAGTCTTATTTTAAACCACCAGCTGCCAGTTCTAGCGGTGCTCAAAGCAGTGCATTCAACAATATTTCGGTAAAGCAAGAAATGGATATACCCAGTGCTGAAGAAATTTCTAATCCTTTCCTAACTAGGAGAATTTTTATTCCAGATAATATAGACGGCGAGTCTGCTCAGGGCCTCAGTTCAGCAAATAATACAGCTGCTGTAGGAAGTTCCGATTCAATAGATGGAGAAATAGGCCGCTTACAAGCTTTAATGGATTCTAGACGGATTCCTATCAGTTTATTTGGTGCTTTGGAAAGTCGCATGCAGCAGCTTTTCCACAAGTCCATGGGAACAGCCACCAGCAGTCGTGCTCAACAGTTACTTCAGGAATTGCAAGCTGCTGAAGATGACGAACATCAGCTTCAAGTGCTTATTGAAATCAGCCAGTTACTAGTCATGGGAAATGAAGACACATTAATTGGATTTCCTGTCAAACAAATAGTACCTCTTCTTATAAATCTTTTGCTAAAAGAATACAATTTTGAGTTAATGAACCAAGCTTGCCGAGCACTGACGTATTTAATAGAAGCCCTGCCTAGATCATCATCTGTTGTTGTGGAAGCTGTTCCTGTTCTTTTGAATAAAGTTCAGGTCATACAGTGCATAGATGTAGCTGAACAGGCACTAACTGCCTTGAAAATGTTATCAAAATGGCATAGTAAAGCTATTTTGCAAGCAAAAGGTGTTTCAGCATGTCTTATGCATTTGGATTTCTTTTCAATAAATGCACAGCGAACTGCACTTGCCATAATTGCAAATTGTTGTCAGAACATATTACCTCATGAATTTAGTCTAGTCCAAGATTCATTAAGCATTTTAAGTGGATGGCTTACCCGTCAAGATGAAAAATCGGTAGAAAGTATTTGTCTAGCTTTCTCAGGGCTTGTTGAATGCTTTCAGCATGATCATGATTGCTTGATGCAAATTGGTAGTCATGATCTACTAACCAACATTCAACAATTATTAGTTGTGTCGCCTCCTATTATTAGCTCACAAATTTTTACTACTGTTATACACATGTTAGCTCTGATGTGCGCTTCCTGCTCAGAAATTGTTGTCTTCCTTTTGCAACAAGATTTTGCAGAAACCTTGCAATATTTATTAACCGAGAACTGTGACAATACAAAAGAAATAGAACTGACTCCTAGGAGTCCCCATGAATATTTAGAGCTTTCTTCTCTAATATGTGAAATTATGCCATCTTTACCACCTGATGTTTTGTTCAGCATAAATGCCTTGATAGTGGCAGCTAAGAAGAAAAGTAATCCTCCTAACTCTGTGATGTGGCAGTGGAAGGATGATGCTGGCTTTTGGCATTCTCATGAAAAAAACGATAGTAAAAACATTGAAGAAGCTTATCAGCGTGGGAATGTGAAACTATACATTTCTGACAGAGCTGCTTTGAATATTGACCTTCAAACAATGGAACAGTTTGACGAAGGCGCAGGCACTTCCAGACAACTCCGCCGACACATTATCAGTTCTTCAGAGGATCAGTCCAAAAACCCAAGGACAAACTTTTTTGAGAAAAATGAGGATTTAGTAATTTCAAGCATTAAGATATTGTTTCCTGTTTTATTCGAAATATATTGCAGCTCAGCAGGCTCTACAGTGAAGCATAAATGCTTAAGGGCGATGTTACGTATGGTTTATTTTGCACCACCAGATGTTCTCCATCAAGTTTTGAAGAAGCAGGCTATTGCTAGACATATTGCTTCTATGCTTGCTACCCAAGAGTTTAGGACAGTGATTGCTGCTCTACAATTAGCTGAGATATTGATGCAAAAATTGCCTTCAGAGTTTAGAGTACATTTTATAAGAGAGGGCGTCTTGCATGAAATCAGAGCTCTGGCTAAAATTGATGCAAAAACTTGGCAGATAGAGAGCAATACCGCTGAAGCTAGCACCTCCTTTTCTTCTAATTCTTCTGTTCAGGTGCAAAGTTTCGATTGCCTAGGTGATGTTCCACAAGTTTCAAAATCTGATGTAGGCCAAAGTAGTTCAGCTTCAATGCCGGTGTTCAGTAATTCACAGGCTTCTTCCTCTTTGTTAAAGGAGGATGAAAGTAATGGCTCGAACGTTGCATCGAAGATAAGAGACGCTTTAAAAAGACGATATATGACCATAAAACGTACCTTTGGTGCTGGTGATAAAGATGTTGCTTCACTTTGTGGAGCTGACTTAGCAATCACGGTTGACAGTAGAATGAAAATTAATAACTGGATCAAAGAACAGGCCCAGAATTTTGACGACAAGTATTTTAATGTAGATCAAATAAATTCTCATCCTGTGATAAATGTACTGAATATCTTAACCAAAGCTGTTCAAGGCTTAGAATGTATGGATGACTGTGGATTACGTTCTCTGATTGAAGTTCGCGATGTCGTGACTCAGAATGATATCTCTTCCTTTGAACTTATCCACAGTGGTTTGGTCAAAAAACTTGAACAGTATCTGTCGGCAGCACAAGGAGAGTCTATGCCTTTTGGAGTTAAAAGTCTTGAAGATCGCTTAAGAACATTCTTGCACGTTTTCATTGGTAGTCCACTTCAGGTAACTCCTGAAATTCAGCCTGAGAAGTTTGATGCGTCACCTCTTGTAAATTTGATTACTAAACTAAATGCGTGTGTCAGTCATCTAGAACAGTTTCCTGTCAAAGTTTATGATCAACCTTCGAATGGAAATACTGGAAGACCTGGAGCTAGTATCATGAAGTTTTTTAACATGCACCAACTTAAATGTCTTTTCCAGCGTCACCCTTCCTGCACGACTTTAAGACAATGGCACAGTGGTCCAGTTATGATAGATCCATTGGCATCAATTCATAATATTGATAGATACTTGGTTAATCAAGGCTTTGGGTCTTTAAAAGAAGATGATGAAAGTGAAAGTGACTTGAGCTATGATGACAGTTCCGATGAAGATGGTGGTTTGATTGTTGCTGATATTAGAATGGACCATGGACATGGATCTCCCAAATTACAGTTTCTTATTGGAAAGAGTGTTTTGCCATATAATATGACCCTGTATCAAGCAGTCAGACAGTATGGGAGTGGTGATAGTCAAAATTCAAGCAATGCACAGAACCTGGATTGTGAATATCCTGTAGGATATGCTTCTGTGTGGCTCAAAACGCACACTATTTGGTATCGTCCAATACCACCTGAAGATTCAGAAGGAGCTTCATCCAACAGTACAAATACACCTCAAACTATTTCAGGGAAAAAGAAAAGTTCATCTAGTCGCTCCAGTCATTCAAAAAATGCATCAGAGAGAACTAGATCTTCTAAGAATAAGAAAGATGCTCTTTGGGATAATGGCATTGTTCCTGAAGTTGCATTCCCGTCTTCCTTTGTCGCAAAACTCTCTGGTTTTGACACAATTAAAGATCCTTCATTAGATGTAATTATTTTGCTTAGAGTTATTCATAGTTTGAGTTATCACTGGGGATTACTGTATCAGCTGAATTCCTGGTCGCAACTTGTCCCCCAAGCGGCTTTCATTAATAACGAGTTGACTCTGAAAGTTAATCGTCAACTTCACGATCCATTGGCAATCATGACTGGAAATACCCCTAGTTGGTTGTCTCATATAGCGTACAATTTCCCATTTTTGTTTCCCTTTGAGACAAGACATCTCTTATTCTATGTTACATCATTTGATAGGGAAAGAGCATTGCAGAGACTTATTGACACAGTGCCTGAACTTACAAATGCTGAGAAGATAACCCCCAGATTGGAAAAAAGGAAGAGAACTGTATCTAGAAACAGCCTTTTAAAACAAGCAGAAACTATTTTGCAAGATCATGGGGATTCTAAGGCATTATTGGAAATTCAGTACAAAAATGAAGTCGGAACAGGGCTAGGGCCCACTCTGGAATTCTATGCCTTAGTTTCTAAGGAATTGCAACGAGCTGATCTTGACATGTGGCATGCTGTTGAAGTTGTCACTGATGATGGAAAGGATCCAGCTATAACTTATGCACATAGTCCAGCTGGGTTGTTTCCAATGCCCGTCTCTAGAAATGCAAGAACAAGCTCCTTAACCAAAGTTAATAATAAATTTAAACTACTAGGAAAATTCCTTGCAAAAGCAATAATGGATTCCAGGTTAGTAGATATTCCACTGAGTTTGGCATTTTTTAAATGGTTGCTGAACCAAGAAAAATATTTATCACTTGGTGACTTGCAGCATATTGATGAAAGTTTAGCGCACAATATAATCAAACTGGAGAAGATTGTTATTGAAAAGAAGAAACTAGAAAAGGATAGTTCCTTGAATCCTGTTGCTCTGAAACGTAGTCTGGAAAGTATAACCCTTGATGGCTGCTCAGTTGAGGATCTGAGTTTGGATTTCACGCTGCCAGGATACTCGCGAATTGAAATGAAAAAAGGTGGCAAGGATGTACCAGTTTCAATACACAATATAGAAGATTATTTGAAACTTTTAAAATATTGGACAATGACTGAAGGAGTATCGAAGCAAATGAAAGCTTTTAGAGAAGGATTTGAATCTGTGTTCTCCTTGAATCGGCTTCAGGTTTTTTATCCCGAAGAGCTTGCTTATCTTTTTTGTGGCAATGTACATAATCAGTGGGATGTTAAAAGCCTGTCAGACAGCTGCCGCCCAGATCACGGATATACCTACGAGAGCCAAGCTATTAAATTCCTGTTCGAAGTTTTGTCCAGTTACGATGCAAATCAGCAACGACAATTCATACAGTTCATCACTGGATCTCCCAGGCTTCCTATTGGTGGCTTGAAATCTTTGTCCCCTCCTCTCACTATTGTGAAAAAGACTTCGGATGATGAAACTAGTTCTGATAACTATCTGCCGTCTGTCATGACCTGTGTAAACTACCTTAAACTTCCTGACTATTCTAGCATCGAGATCATGAGGGAAAAATTGCAGATAGCTATTAGTGAGGGCCAACATTCGTTCCACTTGTCCTAAAAGTTATAATTTCCAAACTGGACATAGTGCTGTATTATTTTTTAATCAAAAACTTAACTTTAAAAAAAAAGCTGTGGTTTTGATAAAAATGGCAATTTTGTTAATGATTCCAATGTAAAGTGCTATTTAAAAAACTGGACTTGTAAGTGAATGGTCTGTTAATCTCCAGATGTTTTGTGCTCAATAAATGAAAATCCGAATTTGGCATTTTATTTGAAACACCTTTAAATCTTTTAAAAATCCATGTTATGTAGCTTTCTTACCATTGCACTTTATTCAAAACTATTTATTCTTTTTTGCAGTTTAGTTTATTGGATGAATTCAAAAACATTTCCGCCTATAATATTTCAGTATAATAATTTGCAGCAATTGGATATTCCAACTTTATTAAGTATTAATTTTAAGATTACTTTGGTTAAATATTGTCTAGTCCTATGTTTAATCAAAAGTGATTGTCAAAGGAGACCTGTATAAAGATTTTGCTTTGTATGTTCATTTAGTGTGATCCATTAAGGTTGAAGGTTAACCTGCTCACTGGATATCTATTCTTAATAACTAGATAGTTAAATGCATACTTTTTTTTTGTTATATTTTTGTTATGTCAGTTGTGAACAGTTTGTAAGTACAATAAAAAAACTAAAAATTTTATTTCGTGGGAAAGTTATCTTGATTTGTTCACTTTTATACTAACTGTCAACCATATTTGTTGTCATGAAATGGACTTGACAATTAATTTCATTCAAACTTACCATTTTTGCATGCAAAACACAAGTTATTCAATACATTTCAAATGAAAATTTATAAGGTGTACTGAAATTGGAAGACTGTTTAAAGTTGATTTTATCTTAATGTGATAATCTTAAAGAAAGTAAATGTATTGCAACAAAAACGGGGGGAGCTAAGCAGCCAATAGGGAAGGTTCTTAATAGAGGATGGAAAATCCTATGTTCTAATTTCAGCTTTGCAAAGTTGTTTTATTAATAATTTTAGTGAATTGCATGAAAAGTTAATATTTATTTGTTCATTTGTCTGCTGGGAATATAAAAAAAAAGCGGGGCCCTTGAAGTAGAATAACATATTATTGATTAATGTTTTAACGGACAACTTAAGTTAAAGCATGATTTCATAACATTTCTTTTATGTTAAAAACACTTAGATGATTGTGAAGTAACTTTTTTCAAAATAAAAATCAAAAATTCAGTAGAAAATTGTTAAACAACTTTTTTATAGACTTGTATATAACAATTTTTAAAATATCAAAATAAACGTTACTTTCAAATTCCTTGCATTTCCTCAAATCAAAGGGAAAAATTCTAGAGGACTACATTTTGACTTAAATATGATTAATAGGTAGTGTATGTTAGTTGAAAATTGTTTAGGTGTTTGAGAATATATATTGACTTGTTAGACAGGGCAAGAAAGAAGCGATTAGATGCATTCAATTTATCCACAGAAATGAAATGTAATTGTCCTATAAATAGGATGCTAGGCATTGATGTGTTAAAAGTGCTGTAGTGGATTAATCATATTCACCTTTTGGCATCTGTTGGAGTAAAAACCTCCTTTTTTGTCCTTATATTTATGTTGGGAAAATTTTTAAATTCTGCTTGAAAACTTCAAATTACCTCGGAAAAGCTTGAGCCGGCGCAATTTTTATTTCCCCTTTGTTTTTCAAATTGTTAGCTTAAAAGAGACTCTAAGTTGATATTTGATTTTTAATCATCTCGGCTTATGGAATTGTCCTCTTCTAGAGGTAGGGTATCATTAAAGTCACAATTATGAAATCGGTTTTATGATTTGTATTGTTTCCTTTTCCAATTTTATTTACTGTTGCAAAACGTTGTAGTTCTAATAAACATAGAAAATTGATATGTCTTGAATAACTAATGATGGTAGATAATGAAATAAGATTATGGCAGTGAAACTGAGGCAAAAAATGGATTTGGGATTTCTTGAAACACTTCCTATCTAATTAAATTACCAATGAATTTATTATGTTGATGCAGAGTAAAGTACTCCAAATTAAAACCGATTAGTTTCTTAGCAAATTAATTTAAACTATTGAAATTTTTATATTTTCTTATTCTCAACAGCCCAAGGAACTTTTTCCGCTTTTCACGTTCTTTTCGAAAGTGGATTTTTCGTGTATATTGTCTCAAGATATTATGTATAAATATGTTTGAGAATTGAAATTTTAAATATCGTATTTGAAAGAAAGATTACATATCAAAAAGTGGTTTGTGCATGTCAAAACTTCATTCTTAAGACTTTGAAGTTTTGCAGGGTTAAAAATATCCCTTCAATCGTAATTGCCTTGTCAAACCAAGAGATAACAGGATTCATGTACTTCCGGACAATATTAGGTACAGATATTTAATGAAATGTGCTGAATCTCTTGGAGTTCTTTATTGAATCCCTGAC
>BGPR01012928.1:0-43255 GCA_013235015.1 Araneus ventricosus | reverse complement strand
AAGAGAGCTCATAAGATATAAGCATTTCATAAAGACGATTTATCAAAAGATTTCTTTTATATTAAACTTGCATCATTTGTTATCAGTTTTCTGCAATGCAGTGAAAATTAAAGTAAAGTAATCAAAGCATTCGTCAAAATCCCTTCAGCCTTTATTTTGAGGCTCCTTATGCTTAATACAGGTAGAAAAGCTTATCACTTCTGTGTAATTTCAGAACAAGAAATGATTGGAGATGAAAGAAATTACTTGATTGACAGCAAAATTTGAACTGATATTACTAACCTTTATTTTTCTAACTCAAAACTTCTGCCTGTCAAAAAACTAATGCATATTTGAAGGCTAACTTTAATTCGTTGGGCAATCAGTTTTTTAAAATCTAGATGTGGTTCATTTATTTTTCCAAATTTTTTACAGATGTTTCTAATAAATGAATTCTAATTTAGCTTAATTGTTAGTGTTGCAGAATTCAGCTTGTAAATACAAGGAATAGTTATAAAAAATTATAATTGCAGAATATTTATTTTTAAAATTTGATGCATGAAATGACAACTTAAGACTTTGAAAACAGCAGACCTACCCTCTTTTGGCGGGAGTCTCCAGCTTTTTAACAATTCTCCCAATATCTCACCGATTTCCTCCCGCTTTTTAGTATTTTTGTGAAATTGGAACAAATAAATAGTAATAAAAAAAGCAGTAAAAGAGCGGTGAAAAGAAAAATCCAGCACTGCCTCGACCACATTCTCTTCAAATTTCAAATGCATGTCATTCCGCTACAGATTCTTCATTAGCTCTTTCCCGCGGCATCATGTCCAGGCTATTGACTAGTGACTATTGCCAGGGGTTTTCAGCACATGGTGCTGCTTTGACTGTTCAGTGCATTAGGGAGGAAATGGAGAATTTGTTTATCTCTTCTGCGATCTTGTGTTAGGGTTATCGCCGAAATATTTTTTTTGTGCATTCATTTCTTTTTCTACCAGTCCAGATCTGATGCCATCGAAAGAATCTAAAAAGAAATACCCTACTGTATTTACCAAGGCCTTATTTCAAGGAATATTCGTTTATTATCACTTCGAAAAAGGTAAATCGTATGCATTTGTAACATTTGCTGTGGAGCACAACCTTCCAATTGCACGTGCTGATCATGCTGGGCTGTTGTTCCGGACAGCGAGACCGTAAAAAAGTATGGCTGTGCACGTACAAAAACCTCGGCAATCATTGCAGAAATGGGAAAAATGCTTTTATTTCTACATTAAAGAAGGTGCCATTTTCCACTGCTACTGATGGTAGCAATAAAGGTGATTTTAGATTATATCCATTGGTGGTTACATTCCACAACGAAGAAACTCAAAAAATTGAATCAAGTTTGTTGTCAACTTCTGCATTAGAAGGTGACAGCACAGGAGTTACTATTGCCAATCTGATATTAAATGAATTGAAGTCTAACAATATACCATTCGAAAAAATTTTGCCATTGTGCAGATAATGCATTAGTGATGATAGGAGAAAAGGTTGGTGTAAACGAAACTGAGCATTTGGTTGTCCATGTCCCCTAAACGATTTAGCAGCTGAGAAGGGTGCTTTCTCATTGATATATATTTTTATCTGGAGGAAAGCTCTAAAGGAAAAGAAAATTTTTTCAATCCATGCATGATGCTGAGAGTAGAAAAATTTTAAAGCATGTGTGCACACGTGGGCTTTCTTCAAGTCATCGTTTAGCCAGATTAGTTGAGCAATGGAATCCATCCAGAAATTCATAATAATGCCAGTAGCAGCCCTAGTGGATTGAGGGACTGTAAAATCCCCCAATTAAATCGGTCCTGTTTAAGCTCATCTAGGTCTGAAGTTGGGAAGGGGGAAAAAGCTAGTACCCAAGGAGAAAACGTGCAGGTAAAAGGAGTAAAATACAATTGCATCATCTGCATCTGAAGTTCAGGAGAAACTATAGTGCCCAAAGAGAAAAACCTGCTTTTCAAGTAAAAGGAATACAGATTCATTTGCTTCATCTGAATCAAAGGTATCAAAACCTAAAAAAATAAAATTATCACAAGAAGTAAAGAATTCAAAGTCAGAAACTCGTGGGATTATCTCACGTGAAGAAAGATTATTTTTATTTATTTCGTCAGATTTTAATAAAGCAGTGTATTTTTTTCTTGTTAAATACCCTGCCTTTGTTCGAAATTCCAAATACTGAAATGCAGTTATATCTTACTTAAATTGTTACTGGGATATGCTGAAAACATTTTTTTTCAAAGTTCCTTTTGCATTCCATTGTTTAATCAGTTAAAAATTTACTTGACATCAATTCTAAAGAAAAAGCTAATAAAAAGAGTGATTCTAATTTAGTGATTGGTTATTCTGCTTCTAAAATTCTTGAAACTTTGGAGCCCGATGAGAAAGATGTCTTTTTCTCCACAATAAGACTCTTATTTCACAACTGTGTGTGATTATACGAAATGTAAATTTCCTTCTAAAAGTGATATTCTTTTGAATGCTGATGTTGCTGGTAATTCAATTGTGGATGCTTCATTTGCCAGCTTAAAATTTTTTGTTGACAAGTTTGATTGTTTTTTAGCCTTGCAACATACAAGCTCTGACACAGCTATTGATTCCTTGCAGGATGAATTTTGTGCATCTCAGATGGATGATTTGCGAGATGAAATTAAAGAAGAAAAAAATATAGATATACAGTGGTCGAAAGTTGGAAAATGAATGGGTCCTGACGGAAAATTAAAATATGAAATTTTATCAAAAGTTATGATTGGACCATCCCAAACGGCAATGCAGAGTTTGAGTGGATTTCTAGCTTAGTTACTAAGACATGCACAAAATTTAGATCCTCACTTTCAAATCATACTTTGAGAAATTTGTTGGCTGTGAAGTCAAGAATGCAAGAGCCTTGCTTGAAGAGAAAGAGAATTTGATGTTCAATTTTTAAAGAGGGCAAACTCTGCAAGAACTTCTTTAAAGGAGTAAAAGTACATTATCGTGTAATTTGTAAATAGGACTTATTTGTAAGTAGATATCAACTGTAATCAAGAAATATATATATATGTGAAGATATGTAAATCCATAAATTAAAGCTCTGAAGTACAAAAAAATATATATAGGTAAGTCAGTAATTAATATTGGCAATACTGTCTAGATATAAAATATGTATGGAAGAGTGAGGGCTAAAAAAAGTGTCTTTTAAAAAACTGATCAGATGATTTTAAAAACCCAGCTAAGCAATTTTTAAAAATCAATAAATTTTCATTTATTTTTTTAAAAAATAAAATTTTGAGAAAAATATAGCCAAAATAAAAGATTGTCTCATTAGGCCCCCTCCACCTTATTTGTACAAGAGTTAAATAAAGTAAATGTTGGCCCTGCTGCGCAATTGTGATCGTGTATGTATAATTGAGAATGTCTCCCTCTTTTTCAAATCTGGAGGTTGGCAGGTCTGAAAACAATAACCACGCAAAAAATCTTTTAATAGAAAAAAGAATCATGTAAATAATTATAAACTTGCTCTATGGAGCAGTGGCAAATATAGGTTATAATTTTTTTTTGGGGGGGGGGGTAATACTTATTAAAACACAGTTATTTGCGCTTTTTTTTTTTGCAAGTGTATTATCATTCAATGATTAAGGATAGTTCTCAAGGGGTTTTAAACAAATTGTTGGTACTAACCAATTTAGTTATTATTTATTTTTTAAATTTTTTCAGTTTATTTTTATAACTGAACTGAACTAATGCTTTATTATATGATAGCGCATATTTAACATTTAATTGTATTCGTGTTAATATTATTTTCCTCAACCCCCTTTTTTACTTACTTAATGTGTGTTAACTTTTTTCATTAAAGATTTTTTCTTCTCTGGTCCCAACAAAAGTAAATTTTAAAATGGAAAATAATGTTGGTTTATTATTTTTGAGCTATAAATACGATGTCATAAAGTGAATACATAATATTTAAATAAAAAAAAATTTTATATACCACTTTTTTAAAACGGACTAAAAAGTAAAAAATAATTTCTTCTAGCCTCATACAGATTTATAACCCCATACAGATTTAATACGATAAATGTGGGTCGCGTGCAATAGATAATTGATGCACAAATAGTTTATTTAAGTAATTAAAAATTTTATTGCGCTGCAAATTATATGAACTGTTGTGTGAGTTTTCTGAACGGTAGCTGCTCCCTGCACTTCTTACTATTAAATATTGCATGCGCCCCACGTTTTTCGTTTTAAATCTGTATGAGTTTATCAGTCTGTGTGGGGCTAGAAGACATTATTTTTTACTTTTTAGTCCGTTTTAAGAACGTGGTATATTAAAAAAAATATTTAAATAATTACTTTCTGCTTTTTAGTCTTGTGTGTGTGAAATTTTACAAGCGACTTTACACATCTTGATGAGATTATGACAGAGACATGTGAAAAATTTCAGGTTTATTTTCAGTTTCTCTTCATCTGATCATAAATAGAAAATTGTTATACCTACCCACCAATAATATATCAATCTGTATAATTGTTATTTTCATGAAAAACAAAAGAAGCAAGCAAAATTAATTTTATAAGATTTTTATTTCAATATTAAAACCAAATTATTGCCAGATCCTTCTTAGTTAGCAATTTTAAATATAAGACTCACTAATGCGATGATCCCCCACTTCTCCCTGTGGAATTTCTTGGAATCCACTTCTACAAACTCAAGATTCCCCCTACCCCAAGCGGTATGCAAAGACGAAAGCCCCTTTTGGACTCTTCATCCAAGCAATCGCTATGCAAGAGTGACACCTGGACAGCGTCATCTACCCACGTAGCACAAGATATTGTCTTATATCATAAAATGCGAGAAAGTAATATTGTACAATATTTTTCCCAATATTGAAACAGTGTAAAACGTAAGACTTTTTCAATACAGTACAATGTTTTGTTCATAATATTGGATAATGTCATATAATACTGTATAATAAAATACCATATTGAATAATATTGTGCTATACTGAATAATATTATATAATATTGCATAATGTCATAATAATATTATACCATATTAAATAATATTGTAGTATACTGAATAATATATAATATAACATTATAGTGAATATTTTAAAAATACATTTTAGAAGCATGGAAAAATATTAATCACTTAATTCCGAACTTCTAAGTAACACTTCGTTATTTTTTGAACACATCTACTTACAGCAAACTTTGAACCCGGGATCTTCTGCATCCCATCCCGAAGCCGTACCCCTAGACCAGCGAGACTTACATCAGTGAGCGTAATAATGATGATAATAAAATGTAGTTACAAAGTGCGGATCTCTACGAAATTTCATGTTCGTTCACAATTAATCTGAATAGTTTTCTTAATTAAATTATCTTTTATCGTTACAATTTCGAGTTCAAAATGAAATTAGAAGTCAAAGAGGAAGCAATTTTAGCTCTTATATCTAAGTTTCCTATTTTAATAAATTAAAAGGCAATAAGGTTTAAAAGTAATTATAATAATATGTTTGAAAGGTTTTCAAATAATTTTGAGATTTATTTATTCCTCTTTCAATGTATTACGAGACGCCTTGAACATTTATAATAACAGTATTGATTGAAAATCAAATACAAGATTCAGAACAAAAAATCACGTGCATATTTTTACGATGAGAATAACACTGAATTTTTTTCATAGATAATCCATATGTGAGAGCTGTTTTATGGTTAACTTCATTAGTTGAATCCGGCCCGCCTTTTATATACAGTCAAACAAAATGACTATGTAAACATTATTATTCAAATGAACATTTTTTTAAAATACTTTTTCAGGATACTGAGTAATATAGTGTTATTGTATTACCATGCTGCCATCTGGCGACCAATGAGAATAACTTCACCTCAAAATAAGATTCAACGTTGATATATATTGTGTTACGGTATTTTTGTGCTGCCATCTGTCGAACATAAGAATAACTTCACCTTAAAATATTGATCAATGTTGATTAATGTAAAAATCAAAATATCATGTGCATTGTATTGTACAATATGATATAATATTCAACTTCTTAAAGAATAGTTGTTCCAGTGGTGTTTTTGTAATAAAACCTCCAATCGAGTGATATCCTGTTAAAATGAAGATTTTTATAAATAAACATTGTTTTTATATTATTTGTGAAAATTTAGTATCTCGGAAATACTGATACATACAATACAATACTTTATTACAGTATTCGGCAAACTCTTGGAATCTCTTCTTTAATGTCGGGTTTTGCAGCGATTTCCTTTACTTGAGCATACAGGGTTTTAAAGTTGTCATTAGCATTTACCCTTTGTTTCGATATCAGATCTAAGACACTTGTAACATTTACCATGGCTTGAGAAAGATCTATGTTGTTTTTTTAAGCTTCTCAGCTAAGTTATGTGTAGTTGACAGCATCCGGCTGAAATCAAAAAGATTGGCAAGAAATTGAAATTGGCTGATATAACTATTTGGTGCATGTGCCTTAGGTGCTGAGTCACTTGATTCTTCTTCTGTTTTCAAAAGAGAGAGAAGGATTTGTTCTAAAATATATTTAAATAAAAACACCGAGTCGTGCCTTTCCACCCATCGTGTTTCACATAGTGAAATAAGTTTCTTTTTTTTTTTTTGTTCAGGACAACTGTCGAAATATCGTTGATTGCAGTTACTTTGGCTGGCATACGAAAGAATCTGCAGACTTCTTTGATAACGCCCATACAATTTCTTATAGAAGGAATGTTACTTGCATCCGACAAACACAAATTTAGACTATGTGAAGAACAATGTGTATACAAGGCTAGTAGTAGTTTTTATTTGATAGAAGCTTGTACCCCTCTGAATTGCCCTCTCATCGTGGCAGCACCATCGTATCCTTGACCTCTCATTTTCTTTAAGTCAACCCCTAAACTTAACAAGGTCTCTAATACTGTGTTAGCTAAGCCTGCACCAGTAACGTCATAAACGGGGACAAAAGTTAGGAAATCTTCCTTTATTTTGTATGATTGGTCTTCAACATACCGTACACAAAGAGAAAACTGATCTATTTGGCTAATGTCAGTGGTTTCATCTGCTAAAACGAAATAAAAAATAGACTTCCTGACATTTGTCACAATTTGTGAGTAGATTAAATGACCAAACCTATTAATGAGCTCGTTCTGAATAAAAGAACTTGTGTACATGCTCCTCCCACCACTGTTCATTAATTGGTCTGTAAGGTCATTATCTCCATTGTTAGCTCTGTATCTCAGCAGAGATCTCAAATTTCCGTCATTTTTTTTCTGGCTCTTCTAGGCCTATTCGTCCACCGTCACGATGACCTCTTACTGCTATTTGCTGCCTTCCGCAAAATCTTATAGTTTGTATTACAGGGATCAGTCTTTTTTTTTAATATCCAATCTTCTTTGAGCATTGACTTGATAGATAACACTCTCAGTTTTTTTTTGTAATGTTTTTGGGGATTTTTATTTTTTGCTAGGATCGCGGTGTAGTCCACGTATATGCCAAGGAGGGTTTTATGCATCGTAGGGATGTTGTTTACATAGATGGAGTAAAGGACGGGGGAGATCCCCCCCCCCTTGAGGAATTCCTGCCTTCATCGTTTCATGCTCAGAGGAGCTATTGCCTATTCTTACGACGAATTTTCTATCATCCAGATAGGAGTTTAAGAGCTGGACTAAATTGGGCGGGGTTTCATACATGATTAGTTAATGGATCAAGCCTTGCTTCCAGACCCTGTCGAAGGCTTTTTGAATATCAAGGAACACCGCTGCGGTGCATTCACCTCTATCGAAGTCGCTGGTGATATATTTGATCACCTTTAATAACTTTCAACCTATTTCTACTGGTTTCATGAACTTTCTAGAGATTACGTCACTTCCTACGTAATGAAGTCACTTCCTGTTGAAAAGTATAAAGGCAAGCTCTCAAGCCAAGAAGAGTCAGTTGGAATTTGATCAGCAAGCAAGCTGGTGAGCTAACAAGAAACCTTTGAGCGCTGTGTTGAAATTTATTGGTAGTCTCTGTTTTGAATTTTTACTAGTGCTGCGTTAATACTTGTGCTACGTTTCTTTGTTTGGAATATTTGTAAAATAAAGAGCTTTATTTTTAAAATCCTGCTTATTGGATTGCATTCACGTACACCCACAAGACAATTTCGTTACGTTTCGAAAAGCGAGAAATATTAACACAAGAAAATATTAAAACCATTTCAGAAAAGAAAAAAAACAAAAAAACAAAACAAAACATAACATAACACTAACGTCCGGGATGCGTCATCAGCAGGTAAATCCTGAATGAGAGTATATTTATTATCGGTGTTTTCTAACACAAACTCGAGCAATAATGCTAAAAAGAGTTTGTTTCCCCGGAACACCGAACTAAAAAACAATATTTTGAAATAAAGAAAGATAAAGCAAAAAGTTCATGTCTATTGGAATAAAATAAATGAAATCAAATTTTAAAACCAATAATATAAAATAAGAATGAAGAAAAAGACTCATACAATAAATATTTTTTTTTCTTTTCTGAAATGGTTTTAATGTTTTCTTTTGTTAATATATATATATAATAAAATGACAAACTTGTCCGAATAATAAAATAATATATAAAATGACAAGTTCGTCTAAAGTCGAGCTGATCACTTGCATTGTTGAAAACACCATATTTTGGATTGTCTTTTTCAATTATGAATTTAGTCTTAATAGTAACAGAATTAATGTGATATGTTAAAAAAAACTGTATAAGTACTTTTGGTATTTAATAATTTTGATTATTGGATTAATTTAAATATAGATTTGTAATCAATTGAAATTCTTGAAATAAATGTTTGATGTGTTTTTTGTTTTACTTATGAAGAAATATGTTATTATCACACACGCACGCACCAACCAAAATATAACCTATTTTATATGAACATTCAAAACAAATATACAAAACATATCAAAAATGCAGTTAAAAAACTAAAATTTTATTAATTAAACAAAAATAGATAAAACATATGCAAAGAGCACATGTAATACTAAAGCAAATCTATGAACTTATTTATTATTATCTTACTTCTCTTACAATTATTGAAAAAATCAAACCAAAAATATGGAATACATATATACATATAAATATATCAATGTCATGTTGATTATGTTGCTTTTACAATTCTGTTATGATTGTTTCTTATTCGTTTTACACACACACACACACACACACGCCGCGCACACACACACGCACACACACACACACACACACACACACACACACACACACACACACACACACACACACACACACACACACACACATATATATATACACATATATTAAAAAATTTCCAATGGAACCAAAAGGATGGAAAGATATTTCAAGTGAATTGAACGGATGGTACTGTAGGGAAGAGTGAAATCATTCTAACTATCATAATAAATAATTGATTACTAACAGTGTTGATTATAAAATAATGCAGCATTCCTCACCGACCGAGTTGGATACAAAGCCAAAGTATATTGACCAAGAATTAAAATGTACATACCGAAAAAAATGGAGATGAAGCATGAAAGAGATGGAACTGAAATGGAAGGAAGCCGGATGTACATTTTAAATTCTTGGTCAATTCATATTGTATCTATCTCGGCAGTTAATCTCTGTCTTCAAATCAACACTGTTCATATCAATTAGTTCCCTAATCTATCAATTAATCAGATCAGATTAATCAGTCACCTTCCCCTAGCCTTATATCCTTTAATATCAACAATTGATTTTGATATATTCCCACAAACACTACTAGGGTACAGCATTTATTGCGTTCCTTTTTCGTTGTGTATATTATTTTATTATTTTTTTGCTCTTTGTTTGCAATTTCACCGCTAATTTTGTCTATTGAAACTACCAGTATTTTATTTCGATCAGTTTATTGCATTGCATTTTTTACTTTTGTCGTTTTATGTTTGTTTTGCTTTTTTTATCCAGTTTTTAGTAAAAACTAAGGACTGAGGAATTTCCATTCCTCCATTCCACACTCTATGTTTGTGTCGGCATTAGAAATTACAAATATTATAAAGGTAAATTTCCAGCCGACTTTGCATCCTCGTATAGATCACATCGAAGAATCATTTCAGTTCAGGACTGGGAGACATTTTTTCCGCCATTAATTACGCATCTTTGGTACTTCAGCATTACCCAATTAAAAATAATGAAAACAAGATTCTCCTGAGCAATTGCTTCTCTTCGTACTCATTGATGAGACAAGAAAAATTTCCATATGGGACTCAGTAATTTCTGTCACCATTTCTCCTCTATGTGTCCCGACGTGAAATTACAAATATTGTAAGTCAATTAATTTAAAAGAACAGATCAATCAGCTGATGCAAACCGCAGAGAGCAACCACAACTGCACGACAAACCTAGGTAGTGACAGTTCTGGAGGGTGGCCTCTTTCTCAAACCTGGCCCCAGAGAAGCAAAACAAATCACACACATCGTTAGCTTCTATCAACAAGCTGATGCAAAACCATTGAAATAAACCACAACTGCAGCAAACCTACAGTAGTGAGCATGAAGTTCTGGAGGTTGAAACACTCTTTCTCAAAGCCTATTTGAGAGAAACGAAAACAAATCCACACACACTCATTAACTTCTATCAAACAAGCTGATGCAAAAGGCAAATGAAATAACCACAACTGCAGCAAACCTGCAGGAGGTAGTGAGCAGGAAGTTCTGGAGGTGAAACACTCTTTCTCAAACCTGGCCCCGAGAGAAGCAAAAACAAATCACACACACTCATTGGCTTCATCAAACAAGCTGATGCCAAAGGCAAATTGAAATAACCACAACTGCAGCAAACCTACGGTAGTGACATGAGTTCATAGCAGGTGAAACACTCTTTCTCAAAACCTATTTGAGAGAAACGAAGCAAATCCACACACTCGTTAACTATCAAACAAGCTGATGCAAAACCAGCGGAAATAACCCTAACTGCATAAACCTACGGTAGTGACATGAAGTTCTGGGTGAAAACCTCTTTCTCAAATATGACTGAGAGAAACGAAAACAAATCACACCTCGTTAACTTCTATCAAACAAGCTGATGCAAATGATGATAACCACAACTGCAGCAAACCTATGGTAGTGACATGAAGTTCTGGAGATTGAAATACTCTTTCTCAAAACCTGGCCCCGAGGAAAGTGAAAACAAATCACACACACTCACGTTAACTTCTATCAAACAAGCTGAGTGAAACCATTAGAGAATAACCACAACTGCAGCAAACCTACGGTAGTGGCGAAGTTCTGGAGGTGAAACACTCTTTCTCAAAACCTGGCCCCAGCGAGAGAAACGAAGCAAATCACACACATCGTTAGCTTCTATCAAACAAGCTGATGCAAACCGTGAAATAATAACCACAACTGCAGCAAACCTACAGTGATGAAGTTCTGGAGGTGGAAACACTCTTTCTCTCAAAACCTGGCCCCGAGAGAAACGAAAACAAATCACACACACTCATTAACTTCTATCAAACAAGCTGATGCAAAACCGGCAAAATAACACAAAACTACGTAGGCCTGCGGTGGTAGCAGCAGAGAGTTCTGGAGACCGAGCACTCTTTCTCAAAACCCTGGCTGAGGAGAGCGAAAACAAATCACACTCGTTAACTTCTATCAAACAGGCTGGTGCAAAACCGTGAAATAATACAACTGCCTTCAAAACCTGCGGTGGTGGACATGAAGTTCTGAATTGGAGGCTGCTCTTTCTCAAGAAACCTATTTGGAGAACGAGAGTAAAATCCGCACCTCGATTAGCTTCTATCAAACCAAGCTGATCAAAACCAAATTGAAATAACCACAACTGCTGCAGCAAACCTACGAGGTAGGCAGGCATGAAGTTCTGGAGGTCAAAACACTCTTTCTCAAAACCTGGCCCCGGAGAGCAGAAACAAATCACACACGCTCGTTAGCTTCTATCAAACAAGCTGAGTGCAAAACCAAGTGAAATATACAGCTGCAGCAGAGCCTACGGTGGTGACATGAAGTTCTGAGATTGAGCACTCTTTCTCAAAACCCTGGCTTTAGGAAAGAAACGAAGCAATCCACACCACCTCGTTAACTTCTATCAAACAAGCTGATGCAAACCGTGAAATAAACCACAACTGCAGCAAACCTACGGTATTGACATGAAGTTCTGGAGGGTGAAACACTCTTTCTCAAAAAAACCTGGCCCCAGGAGAAACGAAAACAAATCCACACACACTCGTTAACTTCTATCAAACAAGCCATTTACCAAAACCGTGAAATAACCACAACTGCAGCAAACCTACGGTAGTGACATGAGAAGTTCTGGAGGTGAAACCTCTTTCTCAAAACCTGGCCCCAGGAGAGCAAAGAAAACAAATCCCACACACACTCATTAACTATCAAACAAGCTGATGCAAAAAAACCAGTGAAATAACACAACTGCAGCAAACCTGCGGTAGTGAGCCTTGAAGTTCTGGAGGGTGAAACACTCTTTCTCAAAACCTGGCCCCAAAGGAAGGCAAAACAAATCACACACACTCGTTGCTTCTATCAAACAAGCTGATGCAAAGGCAAGTGATAACCACAACTGCAGCAAACCTGTGGTAGCAGGCGACATGAAGTTCTGGAGGTGAAACACTCTTTCTCAAAACCTGGCCCCGAGAGAAACGAAAACAAATCTACACTCGATTTAAACTTCCCCACTCCGAAAACAAACTGATTAAAACCGTGAAACATACAACTGCAACAAACCTACGGTAGTGACATGAAGTTCTGGAGGTAAAACACTCTTTCTCAAAACCTGGCCCCGAAGAGAAACGAAAACAAATCACACACACTCGTTAACTTCTATCCGACAAGCTGAGTGCAAAACGTGAAATAATACAACTGCAGCAAACCTGCGGTAGTGACATGAAGTTCTGGAGGTGGAAACACTCTTTCTCAAAACCTGGCCCCGAGGAAAGAGAGCAAAACAAATCACACACACTCAGATTTAACTTCTATCAGAAACAAACATTTAAAATATTGAAATAACCACAACTGCAGCAAACTACGGTAGTGAGCATGTGGAAGTTCTGGAGGTTGAAACACTCTTTCTCAAAACCTGACCCCGGGAGAAGCGAAAACAAATCCACACACACTCGTTAACTTCATCAAACAAGTGATGCAAAACCATTGAAATAACCACAAGCTGCAACCATGACCTACGGTAATTGACATGAAGTTCTGGAGGTGAAACACTCTTTCTCAAAAGAGCCTGGCCCCGAGAGAAACGAAAACAAATCACACACATCGTTAACTTCTATCAAACAAACTGATGCAAAGACAAGTGGAAATAACCACAACTGCAAAGCTACGGTAGTGTTTATGTAAAGTTCAGGGTGAAACCCTCTTTCTCAAAACCTGGCCCCGAGAGAAGCAAAACAAATCACACACACTCGTTAACCATCAAACAAGCTGATGCAAAACCGTGATCTAACCACAACTGCAGCAAACCAGGTAGTGACATGAAGTTCTGGGGGTGAAACCACTCTTTCTCAAAACCTGGCCCGAGAGAAGCAAAACAAATCTACACACTCGTTAACTTCTATCAAACAAACTGATGCAAAACCGTGATATAACCACAACAAAAGCAAACCTACGGTAGTGACATGAAGTTCTGGAGGTGAAACCTCTTTCTCAAAACCCTGGCCCCAAAGGAAAACAGAAAACAAATCTTACACACACTCGTTAACTTCCTATAAAACAAGCTGAGTGCAAAAGCCGTGATATAACCACAACTGCAGCAAACCTACGGTAGTGACATGAAGTTCTGGAGGGAACGAAACACTCTTTCTCAAAACCTGGCCCCGAGAGAAACGAAAACAAATCACACACACTCGTTAACTTCTATCAAACAAGCTGATGCAAAACCATTAAATAAACCACAACTGCAGCCAAACCTACAGTAGTGACATGAAGTTCTGGAGATTGAAACACTCTTTCAAAACCTGGCCCGGAGAAACGAAACAAATCACACACACTCGTTAACTATCAACAAAGCGATGGAAAACCGTGAAATAACCACAAGCTGCAAAACCAAAACCCTCCCCAGGCCCAGTGGCCTTGAAGTTCGGGTGAAACACTCTTTCTCAAAACCTGGCCCCAGGAGAAACGAAACAAATCACACACACTCGTTCTTCTATCAAATGGCTAATTAAACCGTGAAATAAACCACAATACATAAACCTACGGTAGTGACATGAAGTTCTGGAGGTGAAACACTCTTTCTCAAAACCTGGCCCCGAGAGAAACGAAAACAAATCACACACCTCGTTAACTTCTATCAAACAAGCTGATGCAAAACCAAGTGAAATAACCACAACTGCAGCAAACCTACGAGTAGTGACATGAAGTTCTGGAGGGTGAGCACTCTTTCTCAGAAACCTGGCCCCGGAAACGAAAACAAATCCACACACCCTCGTTAGCTTCTATCAAACAAGCGTTGCAAAACCCATTGAAATAACCACAACTGCAGCAAACCTACGGTAGTGACATGAAGTTCTGGAGAGATTGAAACGCTCTTTCTCAAAACCTATTTCCCGAGGAGAGCAGGCTCAAATCCACACCTCGTTAACTTCTATCAAACAAGCTGATGTAAACTTCGTGAAATAACCACAACTGCAAAGCAAACCTACGGTAGTGACATGAAGTTCTGGAGATGAAACACTCTTTCTGCCAAAACTGGCCCCGAGAGAAACGAAAACAAATCACACACACTCGTTAACTTCTATCAAACAAGCGATGCAAAACCGTGAAATAACCACAACTGCAGCAAACCTACGGTAGTGACATACCGGAAGTTCTGGAGGTGAAACACTCTTTCTCAAAACCCTGGCCCCAGGAAGAGAGGCAAGAAGCTCCGAAATCACACACACTCGTTAGCCTTCTATCAAATGAAGCTGATGCAAAACCATTGAAATAACCACAACAAGCAAACCACGGTAGTGACATGAAGTTCTGGAGGTTAGTACTCTTTCTCTCAAAACTCTGGCTGAGAAAGCGAAACAAATCACACACACTCATTGGCTTCTATCAAACAAGCTGATGCAAAGGCCATTAGAAATCTCTTCTAGCTGCAGAAAACCTACGGTAGTGTCGGTACGTGACACTTTGACGACAACCACTTAACCGATAGACAGACACTTTTGCCGACAGCGGTTGGCCAACAGGACAGTTAGCCAACACGTACAATTCGCCAAGAAGACATTTAGTCGACGCCCGGCACGTATTTTACCAGCATGACAATTAGCCGACAGCAATGCAGCCTGAATGATGTGTTTATTATTTAAGTAATATTCTGCGTTTATTTAATGCTATTTTCTGACATGCTTTCGAAGTCACTTTATTCATAAACGCAGAAAATTTTCAGATTGTCTATACATATATTGCAGAAAATCGAATAGATTTTTGCTTTTTTTTTTCTCATTATACGAAGTATACAAAGAAAGATATTATAGCCGTCAAAAAATTCGAATTCGAGATTTGACGAATCTCCACGTTGTAGACCTCTAGTCCGAAAAACACAATATTTGGAATTATGTCTTTTGTCTGTGTGTCTGTGGTGCGATAACTCTTGAAAACTATTGAGCTACGGGGATAGAGAAATGTGGTATGTGGTCTTTAGAAAAACGCATTGTTTGCGTAGGTTTCTATCAATTTTGGTAAAATCGTCAGCAGGAGATCACCAATCCCAAAGTCATCTGTCCATAGTCCATGGAACCTTTCTAACTCAAAGAAACTTGGACGCTAAATGGATAAAATTTGGTACACGGTTTTTATCGTCATGAATGTAAGGTCCATATAAAATGTTGTTAAAATCCATCCAAAGGTTGACTGTCTGTCGATTCTGTATGTCACATGCCTTCGCCCTCATAAGCCCTTTGGCTTAAGATAAATAAACTGCTATCACAGATGCTAACATTATTATAGATCTGCACTTAATTTTCATCTCAATAATCGGTTGAAAACAAGGTCTTCTTCCAAATTGCATATTTAGTTCAAAATGCACACATTACGACTGGTGTGTTGGCGAGCGTTTCTTATTTCACTCTAGTTAGTATAGTTGGCGTTTGACCTTGGCATTCTACGAATCAAATTGCCAGCGGTCGCTCACGCGCTGGAAATTATGGCAGCCTAGACCTTAACTTCGTTTCTGACATTCTCCCAGATGGAAGGTACTTAGGTGAAATCTTGCGTGATATCATTCTGTAGTAAGATTTCGTACTCAAAAAACATTAAATAAAGTTGTGGTATCTCAGCGCGCGTAAGGAAATTAGCTGCATTTTTTTTGAAATAACTTAAGTTTTGAAATTCGCTAGATTTGATATGTTTGATTGCAAATCACCAAAACCAATTTTTCTCAAAATAAGCGGGCCGCTGGTAAATACCCCAAGAATATTTACCTACCACTGGGTGTTTACCACCACATTACTTGTCGTATGCGAGAAAGTTTCGGGAAGCCACTCCCGCTGGTTTTCCTCTAAAGAGCGCGGTAAAAAGATAAAATAAAGTACAGAAAATAGCATTAAATAAGCAGGACCGGTGACACCACTGTGTACTTGTCGGGAAAGTGTCTTGTCGGTTAGTTAAGTGGTTGTCGACAAGTGTCTTGTCGGTTAAGTAGTTGTCGGCAAAGTGTCCGCGACCGGGTATTGACATCCAGTTCTGGAGATAGAAAGCTCTTTTAAAACTTGTGGGATGTGAAAATCCAATCTCTCAAGTAACTTCACCAGAAGCGGGCGGCAACGTCTAACGCCCTCCTTTCCCTAACAAAGTATTTTTTAAAACTACGATGTCTGCATTCACAAGAATGTCAATAAAGCTTTTGCCAGAAATATATGCATGTTCATTGCAAAATAACAAAGCCTAGTGTAATATTATGGAAGTACTAAACTTCAATATATTTAAGCTTATATATTGGTCTTTGAAACTAACATAATATATTTAACAATTTTAAAAATATGTGATTTTGCTTTCTTTTATCCCTATTCAAAATATTTTTTTTCTTCACCTTCTCAACACGGAGCCACCTCAGTTTGGCCCACGGGCGTTGCCCTGTGCCAGACGCGCACATAATCAAGACATTCGTCCAAAATTATTTTTTGAAAATTCCCCGGGACATGTGTCCGAAAAGGTTCAGTCTCTTTGTTCTAAGTAAATTTGTTTCCATGTCAATGGGAGAGATAGGTCAAAGGCATTTTTTGCAACGGCAACCACTTTATTTCACAGCAAACATAAAGACTGATCACGGTCGTAATCCAGCCAGATGCACTAACGAAAAGTCAGGCCTGGTGTGATCTTCTCCGTCATGCCGAGGTACCCACTCCTGCTGGCAGTACAACTCCACCTCAGTCCTCCCAGTGTCGGTTTGCCCTCTCCACGTGAAGCACTTGCACTTGTCCTTGAAGAACTCGCTCCGGCGGCAGCGGTGACGGTGGCTCGACCACTCGTAGTTTCGAGATGCACTCGTCGTCCGGACCTGAAATGATTCCGGTGTGGTTGAGTGATGACTTTGAAATGATTTCTCTACTACAGTAAGATCTCTCTTCTCGCGGCCGCAGCAGCTGATCATATCGTTAAAATAACCTCAGGAACGGCCTCAAACCCCTCTGAACGGCCAGGTGGGTCGTTCTTCACTTCAGCAATCCTCTCTTTCGCCTCTCCTTCCCACACCTGGACCTTTCATTAGAGGAATGAAAGAACAAATCCACATTCTAGACAATACCTGAAATGATATCGAAAGTGTTATTCTTTTCCCACTGTGAGAAAAAGAGTGAGCTACGGTTTCTACGGGGCATCAGTTAGGGCTCTGACCAAGAAGCTGCCATTGTGGTTGCATTATTAGCGGATCAACTTTTAGCTCAATGGGCTTTAAGACAAATTGCCATTCACTCAACCTTTGCCGACAGAGAGCGATCAGGAGGTTACATTTCTCCCAAATTAGAAAACATTTACCCCGAAAAACTAAGTTCAAAATAAATATAGACATCTCCTTTTTTAAGATTAGAATTTTTTCGAATAAGTCATCAAAATAACAGACAGGGCTTGTTTACCACTTATTTGTGACCCATGGGAGCCCTACAGCTTTTTTTTTTTGGAAGTGAGAATTTTTTTTTTGAGTATTTTCAGGGTAATTTGATTTTGTCTTTTCTTTAATTTGCTAGGTCGTATATTTCAATTTATTTCAAATCAAAGAATTGTTCAGAATTTCAGATCATTACTCTAAGGATAATTAGAAGTTGCACGTGCTTACGTATAGACAGGCTGTTATCCCGACAACAACATCTCAGATCTGGTTATTACTAGTTTACTGACGAAAGTTGTTGTAGCCCTCATGCATTCTGAAGGCTTATAAAATAAAAAAATTATAATTTGTAGTTCCCTTTAGATCTAAATTTGTAGTAACAGTAAAGTAATTAAGGTCAGATTCCTCAACTAGAATCATTATATACTTGTCGTTGTGAAATATCTGTTGTCTTTTAACACTATTCCTTGTTGTGTGGATTTTTTCATTCGAACTTTAACTGTGGCTGAGATTCGGCATCTTGATAACACATTATAAAGAAGTCAACTAAATTTTAAAAAGTGAAACTGTTGAACTCAGCTCATTGACCTTTTACTACAATCCAGGATGGATAAGTAACGGTTAGATGAGTGAAATTTACGATACCATAACTAACGCTGATATATCCGTCAATTTATGCATAAAAAATACCGACAACGGTTATGGGATGAATAGCGCGGCTGTCAAAGACACTGAACTTCAAACCCAACATTGCGGGGGCGCTCCTCCGTTAATTTATATTTCACGCAAAAGCCTGTCATAGTTGTTTGACGTCAAAACTCAAATTGTGATTTGCGCGTCTAATAACAAACCACCAGACCAAGGGGCGGGGATATTTCTAACTCCACTTCCTGCGTTACCAAACTTCTTTCGGCTTTTTTATGTATAGATTTGGGAATAATTTCATGTTTTAAAATTTGTTTATGGGGATCCGATAATTTGTAATTCTCGTAATGGATAAATTGAAGAAATTTTAGATTTCAGTAATGCTCAAAATACCCGCAATTGAAATCCATCGCGTTAAGAACAATGTGCGAATGTATGATTCTTTTAAAACAAATTCTCCCACCTTAATCGTCGCTTTCAGAAATCAAACGTTCCCAAAGTTGACTGACAGATTCACTTTCATTTCTTCATCTACCGACAAATGTAAATCTCTTTTCATCAAATTTTCAAATTTTAGCTTATCCTCAATTATCATACTGTTTTTTTAAATGTATGCGTTTTAAATGTAATACATTTTTTAAAAATTTTAATATTTTAAAATTTTCGCAGCTAAACATCCCAAAATAATTCGCCATTTGGTAGAGCTTCATCGATTCAGTTTCTGTTTTGCTTCATTGTTTTGGTTTTCTTTTTAACAAAATAAACCAAAATAGATATGTAGATGAGAAACATCTTAATATCACTGCACAATTCGGAGATCACTAATTTGACTTTAACTGACTCTTTTTGACTCTAGTACCATTAATAACCATTTGATTTCTAAGACAAAGTGCCATTTAATTTCAGCCGCCTCTATAATAAGGAGGGTCGAAAAAAGTTCAAATTTATTTTTCAAATTCCATAATACGAAGGATTTGCAGGTGAAACTAAAAGAGTAAAAAAAAAAAATCGGTTTATCTTCCAGTCGCGCATGTGCTCTAAGATTATGGCTGGAAAATTATATTTTCGTTAATTTTTATCATACTTAACATTAATATTTAAATATAATAGCTCTAGTCAGATTCTTACTCGAACCGATAATGATTTAGAAAAAAAAATGATTCAAATCCGTGAGCCGAAGCCTCCACGGGAAGTTTGCGGGCTGAGTCTAGGATGGTTTCATCAGAACGACTCTGCTAAATAAAGTCAACCATGCTAACTTCTTATAAATTAGATTTCAAAAGTACCTTCAGCTAAGAATGGTAGAAAAGGGACATCTCCAGTGACTCCAGTCACTACACAAAACTTAGATTTTTTCAATAGAAAATCTGTTTATAAATATTACTAATAATCAATAACGTTGTAATTTAATTCATATTTGAATCGGCATTTTTTTTTTTTCGCTAAAATAGTTTATACCTAATTTCATGCAATGAACCAACTTTATCATAAGGTACGAGATAAAACATTATTAAAAGTAATTAGTTATTAAGATTTTGATCAAATATATTTAAAGATATGTATGAAATTAAATGATAGATTATATTATGAATATTATATCTTTTTAATCCACTAAAGGCTTTGTATGGGATTTTTTATATGTGTTAAGCAAAAAGATTTACTTCACTTTCAATTTTAAGAGTGTTTATATACTGTCTATGGGCAATTTTATATTTGTGGTTTTTTCCGATTACAGTTAAGATATTTTTTACTCATTTTATTATTTTCAAATGCAGAGATAAATGAGTCTGCACCTTTTAATCATATTTTCTAATATATCAAGTTTTTTCACAAAAATTGGCGTTTTCTGATTCAGGCATATTTAAGGAATTAAAGTTAGAATACCAAGTTTTTCTGTGAAAATCTTAGCGACATTCGTTCAAAATTTGTAAATCCTATCAACTCAAAAAATGTTCTATATTTTAATTTTTAAGTTTATTTGCCTAAGTTTCCGAAAGAAAATGAGGAACGCATTTCAAAAAAGAAAAAATGAAGGGGACGCAGTTTTGGTATTTGCCCCTGGGCTTTTCGTTTGTGCTGGAATTTGCCACTGTTCTGAAAACATGTAGACGCATCAGGAATAAATACCTTAAAAGTAGCAATAAAAACTCACATCTCTTCATGCTTGCGTAATAAGAGCCACAATAAAAGTGAATATATATTGTGGGGCACGAATAGCCATCACGTGTAGCTGAAAAAAATAGTGGCATTTAAAATTGTCAGTAATCTTACGACTATTTGTTCACTCATACTGGGGACAAGCACTTCATCAGTTAGTTGTAAATGTTCTTTGAACTGCGAGAGATTCATGAAAGATTGATGTCATTATTATTATAGGTAAAGTCGGACATGGAGAAATCAATCCTCACTTATTAATTCCAATAAGTTTATTTTCCTTGAAAGCTGCACATGATAATGATTTTCTCTTGCATATTCTTGAAAACCACGAGAATTTTGAATCTTTCGTCGTTCAGGAAAGTTGTTTGTTGTATTTGTATAGGGGCCTAAATCAGAAAATTTAATTTTTTAAAACAGAGACTAAAGCCGATAGAGGGGGGGGAAGGAGGTCACCTGACTGTGTTCACATTACTTTGGCAGAAAGTATTAAAGGGAAAGACTGTCCCTTCTCCTGATCACAGATTTAACGTATTAGCAGTGAAAAGCTCTGGTTCGCGGACCATTTCAACAACGGTTCTTTGCAAGTACGCAGTTCTTTCCCAATTTATGAGCCATTCTGTCATTTTCAGTTTAAGGTGTTACGATGCTGTGCATCACCACAGGTTTTTCTTTAGTTATTCTCAACAGAATTGAACAGAATGTTACAAAACGCAGAGGAATTTGGATAGAGCTTCTTACCGTTTTCTTCCGAAAGGACGCGCGCCGCAAAGGAGCGAACTCATCTGCAAATAGACACGACCTTCTCATTCTCACCGCTCTTCAGCAGTCAGGAAGCAACGCTGTTCTAGCAAAACAAACCCTTATCATTTTTCTGTACTTGTCATCAACAGAACATGATAAATACTTTGGACTTGATAACAATCCCAAAATAGTTATTAAAACAAAAAATAAAACAACCCACTCAATTAATGCAAAAAATAAAATATCAAACAAAAACAAGTGAGCATACATGCAAATTATAAAGTTGTTTTGATATTGTATCAAATTCGAAATTTGTTAGAGTGGGGCAGTCCCCGAATATGTGAATCTGATTTAATTTGTTTGAGATTAACAGTTTGCAAACTACGAGGAAACTCTCCTTTAGGATGTAAATCTTCACATTCTGAATCACGGCTAAATAAGCTTGTGGATGATACCTGTGCCGTCACTTCCTCTCAAAACTTCCATGCCAATATGATATGAAACTATAAATCTTTGAGCTGCATGACATCTCATACACCCAGGTTTATCCATGGTAGGCTGCCAGACATCATGAGCCAGGGTTGTAAATGCGATAAAATGTTTTCCGTGAAAATACATGTTAGTTGATCGAAATGATGTTTTTTTAGGTTTCATGGATTGTTACTCATTTCTGTGTATGTTTTGAGGATTCCCAGTCCTGCGACCGCTACATTTTAATGTTATAATGCTTTAAGTGTTTTTTATTCTGTTGGAATTGTGTTGATTTTCTAGTCTGGTCGAGGGGCTGGGTGAGCAGTTATAACTATCAAATCTGTATTTTGCTCACTGACTTTGTGGTTGGGTTTCCACCTGTTTGGGTGCAGTCTGTAGATATTTATTTGTTTGTTTTTTCGTGCTTGCGGTGCTTCTCTCTAGTGCTCTTCCCCTGCCGTCCACTCAGGCCTTACACACTTGCGGGTAGGCCGAACCGGCATGGGTACTAAATAAATAAAAAAAAAGGCCATACCAGCATTAGAGGCGTAGGAGGTTACTGGAAGGTGATGAATGATTCAGTGTGATGTTGAAGGTGTGTCTTTAATAATAAGATTGGGAACTGTTCGCTAAAAGACTTAATGGAATATTATTATTTGATGAAAGAAAAAACTTGCGAAGACCCAAATAATAATAATAATAATAATAATAATGGGCATGAATCACTATCGTGCATTTATCATGAACTAACCTTGATCGTGTCGCACCTGGAAAACACCTCATGTAGCATAAATCTCTCGCCAGTGCGCCCATGACACTCTGTGCGTCTGCAGGGACCAGCTAATATGCTTTAACTGGAATGGGATCTAAAGAACAAAGGCACAAGTTGTGGCTATAATGTTTAATATCATTGATGAATTATAGGACAATTTCATAATCTTAAACTTCAAATATAAAACTTTTCATTTAATGTTATAACGAATAATTCTCGTCATTAGGATAAAAATATACAGGGTTTCCAATCCAATTGTGGTCCAATATATAATTTATAAACTGTAAAAGATAGACATATACTTCCTGCTCCTAAAGCATCTTTCGAGAGGAAAAATGCTTTAAATGACAAAAAGAATTGCATTTTATGCTTTTTGAGTACATAAATGCACCTCTAAAAAATTACGAAGCCTAAATTTTTAAAAAGTCCCCGATGTTATTAGTCATATTTAGTAAAATATTCTTGACACACCGACATTTTAAAAAGTTCCACTCTTCTGTGACTAAAACTCTCCGAATTATCAAACTTTGAATATGAGTGTTTTAGACTATTTTAAATCATTTCAATGACAGTCTCGAGGAAGATCCTCCAAACAACGGGCAGCGCTTGCTCGACGCAGCAGTTGATTAGTTTAAAAGTATGAAATTCAAAGCTCCATAACTCGGTCAATTTTAGTCTCAGAAGCGTGGAAATTTATTTTGTTTAAAATGTCAAGAATTCTGTACCAAATGTGACTAGTAGGACTGAGGACTGTATAAAATTTAGACTTCGTAATTTTTTCTGAAATATATTTATTGACTCAAAAAGCATAACATATAATTCTTTAAGTCTTTTGAAACACTTCCCCGACTGGAAATATACGGCTATCTCTTACGGTTTAGAAATTAGTTATTGGGCCATGTTTAGATTGGGCACCCTGCATTAATAACTGTGAAATGCAATGTAAAATAACCCGCAAGGTTTTTCTTGCATCTTTGCGCCCTTTGGTGGAGGAGTTTCGTGTTGATAGACCCCTCAGCTCCGCCGTAAAATAAGCACATTTGCATTTAATACATTGAGTGAGCTGTTAAGTCCAGGTTCAAGTTCCTTTTTCTATTGCCCACGCCGACCCTGCTTACCCAAAGGGTGTAAAGCATGCCACGGGTTGAGACCCACTATTCCATATCTGTGCCAGTCTTGCCTCCTTCCCAACGAATTTTGAAAGATTTTAAATAATTGTTATCAAAATACAACTTGTGTTACGTTCATGCATTTATCTTCTTTTAAGGCTTGAATTTTATCACTGCGTTAATAGGGTGCATCTTGTCTTATTTTGGTTTTAATAATCCCTCTTTTTTTCATATCCTTTTAGTCACGACAACCCCCCTAAAAATATCGACAGTTCCCACAGGTATACAAAAAAGATAATCGTTATATGAAAAAACTGCAGAATGCGTCAATGAACAGTCAGCTTTGGAGAAGTGCTTTCAATACAAAATGCATTCCATGAAATAAGAACATATTAAGCTATTTTCATTACAACTTTAGCTCCCTCATTGTTACACACGATTTTTTTTCGTAACCAGAATATATTAACACTTTGGCGACGGAAAATATATTTGCTTTTAACCAACACCAAAAGTTTAATTCAAGTATTTGATTTACAGAACAGTTCAGATACGTCTTATATGTTAATAGTTGTATGCATAATATGTTCACTTTCTTCACATAAATTGTCTAGAGCGAGTCTTTTTTTGAGTTTGCATCTACATCACGCATAATGTGCTAGACATCAATATTTTAGCAATTTCTTTTCATGAACATTTTGAGTGAACGACACAAGAGTATTAAATTCAGAAAGTTTAACTCTGTCTCCTTCAGAAAAGAAAGTCATATTTGTAATTTTTTTGACTTTTATTAAAAATGATGTTTAAATAGAGAAAATCGCTTCTCGAAAAAGATCACAGACATTTTGACGGATAGAGATAATTTGATGCTATAACTTAAAATTATAACTTGAAACTCTCTTTTAACAATGTTTAAAAATGTTCTGTTCACTAAAAAAAAGACCCATTTACGAAAATCGAACAAGTAAAAGAAAAATTGATTTCTTAATGCAAATGGTTTGAAAAAGGATTTTAGATCTAGATTATTGCTGAAAGTATTTATAAAAAGTGCTAAAAATAGAACGTTACTGCATAAATATGAAGATAAAGAAATTAAATATAATTTAAAAAGATCATAATACTTATTTACTTCCGATATTATGATCCAAAATACGGAAGAATTTAAAGTTGTAAACAATCAATGATTAAAAAAATTTTTTATAGAATTATTATTTAAAAAGGAAAGCAGAATTAAAACTGGACAAGAAAAAATTTTTTATGCAAAAATTAAAAAGAATAAAAGAATTTAATTGAAAAAAAGAAAGGAAATTAGAAAAATTACGACAATGTTTAAGATGCGCGCCATTGCAGCAGCATAACAAAAAACAGAGAACAATAGACAGATATACCAATAAAGCCTAAATTAAAAAAAGTAATACAAGCAATCCTATGGTATTTGAAGTAAACGAAATTCATACGGCAAAAACAAGGAATCCATTCTAGTTCACTTTTTCAAGGGCTAGAAACTATTCGAAATGGATTCAAAAGAATATTGAAGGAGTTTTCTGTAGAAGCAGGCCTATTTTTCGCCAAGAAAAAGCTTCTCATAGCCCGAACTCCCCAAAAAATCAACCAGGAGCAAAACCATAAGAACAAACGTCAAAAGGCGCCATCTATATTAACAAAAGAGGAATAGAAAGGCAGAAAAAATAAAAAATAAAATAAAAGAAGGAAAGAAGAGGCCAAGACAGCAATCTCTTTGCCAGCATGGGAAGGAGACAAATTCAGAAGTATTAAGAGAGAAAAAAAGCTCTTATTTTCCATTTTTTTTAATACTGTAAATTCCAGACTGTTTCTAAGGACAAAATCTTTGATGTAAATGATACAAGGGAAATGGTTATCATTGAGAGTTTTAAAAAAATTATGGGAAGCAAATAAGAAATCTTTCCTATTGTTGCAAATTGCTTTAATTCTGTTGGCTTGACTAAAAATCACGTTTCTAAATACTCTAGAATCTAAATTAGAATGAAAGTCACAAAGAGTTTTACACTTAAAGTTAAATTCAGCTCTTTTGTCATAAAGGCCAATCATAGTAACATGCTTGTTAATCTCAATTTTAAGATCTAAAAAGGTACCTTTATCTTGATGAGTGTTCGTTTTATTAAGTTTAAGTTCTTTTGGATAACAATCAATAATTAGATCTAAATCATCCGCATTTAAAAGAAGCAAATCATCTATGTATCTGTAGCCGTAAATTAGATTATTTCTAATAATTTTATCCTCAAAAAAGTGCAAGAAGATATTGGCCAGAGAACTGGAGAAAGTAACACCCATCGGAATACCTGAAATCTGTTTAAAATAGTTTATGCCATTAAAAAGATAGTTTTCTTTAATGCTGAAATTACAAATCTCGAACCAGTCAGTTTTTTTGATTATTGTGTCGTTCAGAAATTTATTATACATGAAAAGGCAAACTTCCAAAAGTTTACCATGCGGTAGTTTGGTGTATAGATTTTCAAAGTCAAATGAGTTTAAATTGCAAATCTTGTTAGTATTCAGTAGTTCCAAAACTTCAGCATTATTGCAGATAATGAAGTTATCTTCTTTTTTAATTTCAAGAAGAATAATATTTAATAATTTGAAAAAATGTTTACCAATAAAAGAATTGTAACTTCCTGTACCACATGTAACAAATCTGAAGCTAGTAGGATTTTTATGAAATTTAACATTTGGAAAAAGATACGGATACTTAAGAGAACAGGTTTTAATTTTGAGTTTTTTTGCAAAAGCCAACATTCTTTTATCTAATTCTTTTTTAGTGCAGTCTACAAGGCTATAAGTTGCATTGGAGTTATATTCATTGATCAAAAGCTCCTTAAAATATAATTTGCATAAAATACAAAAATTATTTAGAGATTATTAGATTATTAGATTTATTTTAATTTTTTAATTATTAGAAGAATTTAAAAGTGTTTGAATTTTGTAGCATGTTTTTCCCCAGATATTTGGAACTGATGAAGCAAGCATGAATCCCTTTTCTCTTACTAATATTTTAAAATGATTTTGCTTGACAAAGACAGGTAACTCGGATCCCGTGAAATACAACACAGTAAGGTTTTCTCTTTCTTCACTCAGCAGAAGTAGAGTCTGTGTGCAATAAAAATAGTCGGTGCAGCTGCTAAAACATGTTATGTAAGCTGCAACATAATCTACGCTTTATCATGACTTCATGATCAGGCTTCTGTATTTATGTTTAAAACCCATTTATTCGCATAAAACTCTGAAAGTTACATGCAAGTATTTGCGCACGTGTTTTGATATCATTCCATTTACAACTAGCGTGCATTCTGTAATTTTAACCGTTTGCACGCGGAAAAGTTGTAATCAGATGCGTAATTATCCACTGATTTACAAGAGTTCGTGTTATTGCTTTGGAACGTGAGAAATATGTTTGCTCATTTTTTTCCGAAAAATTATTCTACAACTTTGTTGGTAGTTTTTTGGCCATCGAAATCGAGAAACGTCAAAATGATGCGCCGCACAGTGTGTAATTTCGACAATCTAGGTGGAAAAAATTAATATTTCAAAAACAAAAGTTGATTGTTCGGTTTTTAGGATAAATACTGCTAATAACATACAAATCTGTTTAACTGAACAACTTATTTTTAATATAAGAGAAATTTTAAAAACGTTTTTACAATAACATAAATATTAGCTCCATTACAAGGAAGAGATGCTGTATACATACACATGGAAACATGTTATATGAGAAACACTGGTGTTCTAAAAAGAGAAAGAATAAAAAGTAAACGTATTTTCTCAGATAAAATATTTTCTTAATATGTAATAGTAAATATTTAAGAAAAATAATATTTAAGAAAAATCGAGCTAAAAATATAAGCAGAAAAGTGGAAAAAAATTGAAAATTGATTTTGAGTGAAAACACTCGTGCAAAAGCGTTTCACGCACTTTGCAATAATAGATAAGTATGTTTTCATTCTGAGGTACTGCTCTCTTCTGATGAGCCCTTAGACACGTTGACGGAATCTTCCTCATCTGATAAGCATAATTCTAACAATTTTTTTCATTTCTCGATCCATTTTCCGTTTTTTTGGATTTTGGAGCTGCCCGTAAACTTGTTATATAGCGATCGGATATGATGAGCAATCTGTGTAGTAAATCTGTATTTGTGTTTATCCTGGATGACTTCCTTGCAAATAGTTCCCTATATTGCCTATTGTGTTTATTTCTTGCCTCCTGGGCTTCTTCAGAGTGTGATCCAATCGGAAGAATACACACTTCAATTATGTCTCTCCCGTTAAATAAAATTTTATGTAGACTTATAGGCATTGGATAAAAACTGTAGTTTCGGAGGTATATGTCTTGTGTCACTCTCGTAAATTTTACGAATTTCTCTAAATTGATTTTCATGTTACAGTTTACGCATTCGAGAATAATTTCCAAACGCGTGATCAAGCTGAACTCCACTCCAGTTATCTCTGCCGTTTTCTCAGGATGTCTAAAAAATTTGCGGGCAGTGTTGCCGTCATTTGTGTTGCCATTTTTTTGCTTTGGTATGTGAACTGAAAGACCTAATTCTCGTCTAAATCTCTCTTAAACTTTTTTTAGATACTTTTTTCTTTTTTTCAGCTCCTCGTGCTTGCCATGTTTAAATTTTTAGCCTATATGAAATATGAATTTGGGTGGATGGACCCGATAATACAGAATTACAAACTTTTCCGACGACTGTACAAACGACGACATACTCGTATCAGAGTTGGCGTTACAGAAATTTCCAAGTCATGAAAGAAAAGTTTCGTCGGTTAGAGTTATTTTATTTTTGGTGTTTTATTTCTTCAACTTCTGTAGTAATCAAATCTGCTGATTCTTTGGCAAAAATAAAATTAATAGGTCGACAGTACTTAGTCGAAGACGGAACTGGGTTTTTCCAGATTACACTTTTGGAATCGTCTTTACCTACTGCCTATGAATTTGCAGTGGAACTACACAAATGCTGAAAAGGCTTTCGTCACTGAAATTCTCCTCAGAAAACTTTTGTCTACATCGATTTTGGCTCGGATCCATCACATCCTCATTTCATAATAACTTCAAAAGCATTATTTGTGGACAAACGTAATTTTTCAGTAATAAATTCGATGCGACAAATACGTGAAACAGTGTGGTCAACGAGTGTCTGCAAAATTATTTCTGCTGATGTTTCTGTCATACTAATACTGTGCGGACAACATAACTGCTTTGCTTCTTTAACTTTATGATAGGAAGGATACAATTTGCAATTCAGATTTTCAGCATGCTCGAGTATTCGTTGGTATTGACGAGTGGATAAACCATTATCTACCATTAACACAAGCGCTTGTTCTTCAAACTTATCACAGCACTTTCCGAATTCGAAAGAGTTCCAAGTTCTTGTATAATAAATGCAATCAATGCGTCTACGTTTCAACATTTCGGGTTTTCATCCATACTTCGAAAAGCTGCCTCCGAGAAATTGAATGTGCCATTCTGCAGGAAAGGATAAAAAAAAAACTAAATTGCAAGTTTTCGCAAGATATTTTTTAATATGTAGACTTATAAATGCTCTATCTTTGATGACTACGCAACCGCAAAGTGGTACTCGGTGGTACTCTAAATTAAAACTTTACATAAACTTATGACTTCGCTTTCACATTGCAAAAAAAATGACTCACCACTTTTAGAGGCTGTTTTACGGCAATAAGCTCTGTTCTTCAAACAAAAAAGACACTGATGGATAGAAAAATACTGTAGAAATGTAGGTGTGAAAATAAAAAATATTTAGAAACAGTAGTTCTCGAATGCAACGTCAACGAATTCTCTGCTCAGGGAACTAGCAGTTAGGACTCAGCGCAGCAGGTGCAAGATCGCGCCTGTTGGGACGAGTATAATAGCACCCCCTGGCGATATTCTGAAAAACTAAACCAGTTTTCATATGCAACGGATATTTTGCTATCGAAATATATAGCGATTAATAATTTCTAAAGAGGTCGAAATTTTAATTTTTTCCACCTAGATTGCCGAAATTACACACTGTGCGCCGTCTGGAATGGCGACCCCTTCGCTTACAACATGTCTGACACGTGCATCGAAAAAATTACAGAATTTTTGATTTTTAAATCCGTAGTTGTCAACGTAAAATTAATTTTAAATAAAAAAAATCACTTGGACACGCTTAAATGCCTCAAGTATCCTTTACCGTCTCAAATAGATTGAATTAATAATAATAACAATATCCTAAACGGGTGATGTCATCCTATTAAGAGGTTAAATAAAATCGTAAGGCAAGGGCAAGCTATTTTTTTACCAAAAAATATCGAATTATTTCGGATATTTATATTTTTTTAAAAAGATTTTTTATCAAAATTAATGAATGTTAATAATAACCTAACTAAAAAATCTGTTTCTTTCATGCTGGCCACAGTAAAAAGTTAAAAAATTCAAAATGGTTGTCCAAAAATAAAAATAAATTGTACGAAAATCATATAACTTTTATTGAAGTCCGTAAATGGGAGAAATAATTAAGAACAATACGCGAAAAAGAGACGCGCCCTTCAACAATTCATCACATTAACTCTTCTGGCGATGCTGCCCTAGAGATTTATTTGAAATGCGTAAATTCATTGAATTTATCTGAACTAATTTATCATTTTTATATTTTTATTTGAAATGTGTAAATAAATATATATTCAAAGTTCTTAACAAGAACTATATTATGACAGTGATAAATAATGTAATGCTAATCTGAGATATGATCAACGAAAGAGGGGGAAAACCAGGAGTACATTTTTCACGATTAAGGGAGAGCGCCTAATTCTGACTCGTGAACAACCGTAAGATTATATGGCACAACCTATAAGTGTATAGAATAAAAAAAAATATTCGAATGGGCTATTTTGTTTCCGTTTAAGTTGGAAATTATGTGCATTTAAACGAAATTAAATAATTAGGTGCATTCAAATCATATTTTCTAAGCAAGCCACACAATCTATATTTTTTTTTTATAATATAGAGATGGTCGTAGGGTTCCGCCATGTATGCCTCCTTCGGGCACAATGCTCCTGATAGGCATAGGTAAACAATCTCGTAATTTAGAAAGAAAAATAATACACTAACCCTAACAATAAAACATAACTATATTGATAGAACTAAAATTCAGGATAAAAATATGTAATACAACAATATATTGCACTATTATATTGCACTAAAAACAGTAAATATATCATTCAATAAAATACCCATACTTTTCATTAAACATCAAATAATCAGTGTCTCTACTTATCCTTACCAGAATACAACACTTTCAATATATACCGCCACTTAGTTTGACATCACATATTGCCAGTACTAGATTTCCAACTATGAAACAGCATAATTGACCAAATAATATAATAAATTTTTGATATTAAGAAATAGTAAGATACCTATATTAAAAATCTCAAAACTATTTAAAAAATGTAATAAAATTATTTATCTAGATAATATTTGAAAGTTGGTAAAAATGTCTATTAAAAAGGAAAATTTCTCTTGAAAGATCCTGGCGCCATCTATGTAATAAATCTGAAACCAATAACTCAATAACCAAATTTGAATAAAATTACACATTACAAGTAGAATATGAAAGAACACGAACCTACAATCAAAGAAATAAAAATAATCCATTATATACCAATATGAATGTTTTATTCTAAATGACCTAAATATTTCTGATCTACATATACTCTAAGAAAACTTATTGGCATTCCATAATCTATTGCCAAAGAATAGAAATTTTTTATGTTCTTAATTCTATTATCAATGTCTGTTACTAAATTATTATTTTTAATTATATACTTTTTTACTAAGTTCTTGAAGCCAGAAATTCTAAGATTACTATCCCAAAAAGGAAATTTATTAATTTGAAAATTAAATGCATTTCTTTTATCAAAGATATCTGTTACTATATATATATATATATAAACCAAAATATAACTTGTTATATATGAACATAAGAACAAAGTAAACAAGACATATCAAAAAATGCAATTAAAAAACTAAAAATTTATTAATTAAACAAAATAACCAAATCTAAAATAAAATCTAAAGAATTGAAAATACTATAGATACTAAAGAACAAAAGGTAAGTTTAAACATTTAGATGTTAACATGTAAATGAACTCTGTTGCTATCAAAACTATTGAAAAAAGGCAATCTGGAGTTTTCAACAATAAAATTAGTAGCTCTGCTTTGAAAGAGCATTAGCAAAGTTAAATCAATTTTGCTGTATAAACCATCCCTGTTACTAAAGTTGTTGAAAAAACAGACAGGGTAATTTAACCTTAAATGAAAGACTTTAGAATGAAAAATCAATACACTAACACTGACAAAATATCATAGTTAAATTGAAAGTACCTAAATTAAATCTATGAAATATATCAATATATTGTTCTATTATATTCCACAATAAACTATAAATACATCATTCAATAAAATATCCATTCTTATTCACTAAGAATTATAGAATCAATGTTTTTATTTATCCTTGTAATCCTCATTTCAATATAAACCGCCACTTAGCTTGACTTCACAGATTGCGAAAACTAGATTTCTAACTATGATTCAACTTAAATTAACCAAATAATTTAATTTATTTTAATATTAAAGAATTGGCATGATACCTATATTAAAAATATCAAAACCTGTTAAATTATACAATCAATTAATAATCTAAATTTTTATAAAATAAAGTATTTGAACATTTAGAATACAATCTTGTTTTAGGGAGTTTTTTATTTTATAAATCCTGGCGCCATCCGTGTAGTAATTCAGAATCTAATAAAGCAATAACCAATTTGAAAGAAATTACACAATATAAGTATTATAAGAAAAATGCATACCTATAAGCCAGGAATTATAAATATTCTATTAATTACTAAAATGAATGTTTTCTTCTAAGTGACCTAAATATTTCTTATCTATATAAACACTTAAAAATTATTTTGGGATTCCATATACCAATGCAAAATTATAATTTTTTTTATCTTCTTAATTCTATTATTAATGTCTGTTACTAAATTAGTATTTCTAATTATATAATTTTTTTCTAAACTCTTGAAGACTGAAATGCTAAGATTACTATCTTTAAAAGGAAATTTAGCTGACAATGGCTGCAATACTTATATAACAAAATCTGCCAAACTCTTACAAAATACATACAGACAATCATAGAGAATTCGAATAAGCAAAGAGATACAATTATTGTCAATAATAGTGCTGAGATTGTAAATGTAATCAAAGATATAGGCATATCTAGTGTACAAACATTTGAGGACACAGGATTTATTTAATAGTGTAGATATTGAAGATTTGATTAATACCTTAGTAAAAATATATAAAGATTTTGTCTTAAAAATGATATTAGCATTAATAAATATAAAACTCTTATTAATCTTGTACTAAAAGAAAATTATATTCTTTTTGATAATAAGATTTACCATCAGTTTAAAGGATTATCTCAAGGAAATCCAGCTAACAATAGTTTGGCAAATATAAACCTTCATTACTATGAGAAAGATTTAATTAATAATACCTCTAGTATATTATTTCAATATATATATATGATTTGATATTATTTAATAAAGAAATAGACCTAAAGCCATAAATTAACTTCTATCCTGACTATTTAAAACTAATAAACTACTAATTTAATTGTTGAAAACTCCAGATATTTGGATTGCATTTTTTCAATAGTTTTGATAGCAACAGAGTTCATTTACATGTTAACATTTACATGTTTAAACTTACCCTTTGCTCTTAGTATCTATAGTATTTCCAATTTTTCAGATTTTATTTTAAGATATGATTATTTTGTTTAATTAATAAATTTTTAGCTTTAGAATTGCATTTTGATATGTCTTGTTTACTTTGTTTTTTATGTTCATATATAACAAGTTATTTTTTGGTTTATATTACTATATATATATATATATATATATATATATATTAACAAAAGAAAACATCAAAACCACGCTATAAAAGAAAAACCAAAACAACAAAACGGAACATAACGCTAACGTCCAGGACGCGTCATCAGCAAGGGAAATCCCGAACGAGCGTATACATAATATCTTCTTTTATATTTATATTATATATATATAAAAAAAGTAAAACATAATAGGAAATTCCTTCCTATTTTCAAGATCTCCATTAATAACATTTTCAAAAGTTTTCTTAATGATTTGGATAACTTTTGTTTAAAACTTGCCACCAAATTCTATATACCGGTGCAATTCTTGACCGAATTAACATGATCAATATACTTCAAATTTAAACAGTTCGTAAAAAACTATTACAAAAAAGACAGTCCTAATTCCGAAAAATATGACTACCGAAATATCAAGGATAATATCAAAGCTCTGCAAGAACAATTCGTCGTAACTCCTATTGATAAAGCGGCCTGCAACTTTGCAAATATCTGCAAAAAATTCTATCTCGAATTTTTAGACAAGGAACTAAAATAATCAGAAACTTACAAACTCAATAAATCGAATATTATCACCATTTTGAAAAAAAAATTAAGCTCTTAACAAAAAAATTAAATGCCATAATGCAAATAATAATCTACCATATATTGCTACCTATCCAAAATTTCATGAACAGCCAATTAAATTCAGCTACATCACCTGCGACACTAACACCTACATGAACAAAGCTGGAATCATTTTTTCAAAACATCTTAATATCATCCTAAATCATATTGTGCAAGAAAATCTTACATGAATTATCAAAAAGAATAATAAAGTAATTGAATTCCTTAATAATAACAAAATTGTTACAATAAAAACCTACGACTTTCAAGATCTTTTCACAAGTATTCCAATAAATAAATTGCAAGAGGTATTAATTAACTATTTCTATGATCTTAAAAATCTTTTTAAAATCCCACTATCTTTCTGGGAAGACCTCATCAACTACTGCATATTCAATAACTTTATCTTTAACGCAGAAAATATTTTCCAACAAATAAAAGGCATCCCACAAGGAACAAATTTCTCATCCTTACTTGCCAACCTCTTTCTTCATTTCTTCGAAAGGACTTTCGTTTCAAATCTCCACTCTGCCTTCCGTTTTATTGACGATATTATAATTTTTACTTTTCAAGACTTCAGCTCTATTAGCAACACCATCTACCCAGAAGAACTCAAAATAATTAAAAACAGCAACAATCAATCTCCAGCGATTTTTCTTGATTAACGCTTAGACTGCAAAAACGACTTAAAAATTGACATTCACGACAAGAGAAATGAATTCAAATTTAACGTTAATAAACATTTTTTTGGGACTCTAATATCTCATATAAAATCTGCAAAAACACAATTATCAATCAACTTATAAGAATCAACAAAATATGCAATAACACTAATTCTGCCAAAAATCAAATTAGCACTTAAAAAATAGCCTCAACATTAATAAGATTCCCTCCTCAATTTACGAACCTCTGATTAAAGGATTTAAGATGTAAGTAAAGGATTGCTTATCATTACGGTCACTCAAGTCTATAAAGTCTGATATTTTAACTCGAAAACGCATCTTTTAGAAATTTTTCACTTGTTTTTCATATTTTACTGATTTCTTTCACTATTTCTGTACGCTTTCTGTCTTTATCGCTTTTCTATTTAATCGTCATCATTCCCAACATACTACAATCCCCTGGCAACAGCCAAAGTTAAGCGCGAAAATTGTTATTCGATGCTCTGTTTACACCCCTTCAACGCCGGTCTGCACCGTGGCCCTCCGCAAACACTGTCACGTCAACATCCGTCCTTCTGGTACGTAAAATTTATTCTTACTTTGCTCTAATGTTATGTCATATCGTACTTTTGGTTTTAATTAGTCAAAACTTCTGTCTCTGTTTTTGGTTTAACATTAGGGATGAAAATCAGGGTTTAACTTTTTAAAAAATTAATTTAAGTTTTTTTTAATCAGAGTTTTTCAGTTTTTTTTACTTTAGGTTTCAGACTTTACGGCTTAACCGATTGCAGGAAAATGACGAATTTTTATTTTTTAGCAAGTAGAAATCCCCTGAATAAACGTTATTGTGCTTTAATTGCGTTTTTCATTTTACGATTTATACTATATGCATCTAAACTTTTTAACGAAGGGTGGTTTTGGGTTCTAGGGGTCATGATCGGTGAAGATCTGCAGAAATTTTCCGGAAGTCGTGTCATGAGAACCATTGCAATTTGTAGACTTCCTATAAGGAATCTACCTAAAAGAGGAAAGGCCTTTTTAGCCCAGTCATATTTTAAAGTTGATTTTACTTTTTAATTGTACCATTTTCAAAATCACATAATTATATAATTGGGCGCAAATCATTTTAAAATTATTACGACAAATCAAAATTGCTTCAATTATCTCCACTGACAGCCTGTTTCTTTCGGCCGACCATTGAGTTGACGCCATTCTCTCCACATTTGCAATGTGGACTGGAATGGCGAATACGCATTCCCAGAGCTTCGTTAGACATGACTTCTGATCAACATACTGCAAAAAATCTTCAGCCATTTCTCTTCGATACTCAATTTCATAGTTGCTTCTCAAATTTGGTTGATATTCTCTAAATAATCTTTTAGAGAAAAATAATATCAATATAAAAATATATATGGTTGAATAGAATCTCAGTTTTGTCAATATGGATGTCTCTTAATTGTAAATATGCAATAGTACTTCCATTTCTTCCCGTTCCAGAAAACGGGACAAATAGTAATACTGGACTAAATAGTGAAATGCGGTGACAGTCCGTATATACGGGACGCATGCAATCCTTTGTATAGGTGTATCGTGCAATCAAGTAGAATTGGTTAAATTTTGTATAGTAAACTGTATTGACTTGGATACAATTTGAAATAAATTGTATCTAAATACCGAACCCGAAATGCCTAATATGTTGGTTGGCTCCCGACAGCAAACAATAACTGCGCCCAACCAGGAATCAAGTAACAGCAACAATAAACAACAAAAATCTGAAGTGTTCTTATGCGAAGTATTATAACTCGTAATGCTTAGTACAAAACTGCAACACTATTTATACACATCAAAGCTAGTTTAAAGAGAGTAATGTGAAAAGTCCACATTCCAAAATTAAGAATGAAGTTAAGCACTTCTTTCCATAAAAACTGACCACTGCACAACAGTTTATTTCATCTATGCATCAATAAATTTTTGGGAAGTATATATGGGGTTTTTTTTGCAATGTTTTGGCATGTCCTTATCTTAAAATGCATGGTCATATTTGTCACTTCCAAGATTGCATAAGTGTGTTCTAATTGCACGTTAAAGCAGATATTTGAAGTCCGTCGAGACGTGCACTTTCTTAACAGCAGAAAGCCCTTTTCAGAATGTGACTTTAATACATATAGATCAATAAAGCCAATAGCTTCTATAAAGATTCCCGTCTGATGTTAATAAGGAATTAAAGTTATTCTCTGGACCTCCAGTTTCATTTGAGTTTTTCTCTCACTTTTCCATAAAGTGAAATAATTTAAAAATAAGTACAGGAAAAACAAGAAAATATAATTAAAAAATTTACTTTCGTTCTTAATTAAAATAAATTAGCTAAAGGTTTAATATGTAACTAAAATTTTCCTCCAAAAACTTGCCTCCTTCAATTCGAAAATTTAATTAATAATTAATTTTATAGTGATTAGAACCTCTTAACAGTTTTCTCTGAATTCCACCTCTGTATATCGAATAATGTAGCAATCTTAAACCCTATAAATTAAAAATTGAAGTTATTCTGATACACGTTAAAGAGAAGTGACCGTCAACTTAACATCTCAAGTGCTCTGCAGGACAATAAGTGGAACCAATAGGACAACTCATCCTTAAAACAGGAAATGGTCTTCTAATTTGAATATATTATCAGGGGTATTAACTCCTTAACGATCGCATGATTTTCAGAAAACAGTAAAATAGTGCCTATTTTTATTCAAGAAAACGTATAAAATAAGTGTATGAAAATATATATATTCATTTTAATTTTTGAATTTTTTAGCTTGAAATTAAGAAAATTAATTTTTAGAAAAACCAACATATCAGGGTTATTGTGGCAATCAAATATCTCAGTACATCATAAATAGTATTTGTCAGCCATCGTAATGCAAAATAAGAAATAAAATGTTCCGGGTATAAAGAAATGGATTGTTTTAAATCTTTTTGCGCGTTACTTTGAACACTCCAGCCCGGAAATCACGGAGGCGGAAGCAGAGGACGAAACCTCACCCCCGTGATTTTGAGAGGGAGCGTGGCGAACGGGTTAGTTCCTATATAGGGGACCCTTTTTTAGGCAATGCAAAACTTCGGGCCCTTTCTCCTTTCAAAACCAGTATCTTTTATTGATTTTGAAAATTTAGTCTCTATATAAGCAGTTTTAGAACCTATAACTACGACAAACTGAAATACAAAAGACATCTAGGCCGGATGATCTTCGAGAAAATGGTTTCGAGCATCTCGCGTATAAAGTGATAAAAAAAATTACAAGCTCATTTAACTCTTTCTAAATTCTCAAATGCAGAGTTTCAGGACTGCTTTGGCTTATGTGAGGTCAGCTCAGCCATCTGAAAAGAAGATGGACCACATCATCTGCAATTGACTTGAAAAACATGAAACAAAATCCATAAGATCAAATGCTTTGAAATTTAAACGATAGTTGATTTGTAATTTAATATGTTCCAGTAGTGACCCTTCTAAATCAAACGAAAGCACAAAATTAGATTATCCTGAAAATACACTCAAAAAAGATCTTTTGGCCTCGGGCCCTACAGCTGCCTACTTTGACATTTAATAAGTCCGGCTCTGGATATTAGATAGTAACACAACAAACTACGCTGTTAAAGGTTAAATAATTAAATCGATCGTGGAAAGGTTAAAGTGGCCGCGATGCAAGCAAACCAGACAGCGCAGGTGATTCAAATCAAGGCCGGACTTTAACGCATAGACTCTAGAAGAAAGTCGAGAATGAATATCCGATTTCCAGATCTTCTGGAAGAACCTCAACCATCAGAAGGGAGGCGAGTTTTGTTCGTTTTGATATTTCCTCCGACACGTTCGTCGACGAGAGAACCCATTTGTTGTCAATTGCTGAGACTAGAGATTGCGAAAACGTAAGATGTCAACAATCCTGGAAACTTTTAGAAAGCAGGATTCACCATTATTTTGTGACAGCTGATTGCTTCTGTGCACTTATGAGGATAAGGAGACGAATCACATGAGTGAAAAAAAAAAAGAACTACGCACATTCCCTTTTCCATTCATATTCTTAGACCAAGGACTCATTTCTACTTTCTTCTTGAGGTCAAAATATCAGTTTTAAAAATCTATTTTTTCTCAGTACAAAATAAAAAGGCCCCGATATTTCATTATATTCTAAATTAGGCTATGTACATCCGCGACTTGTGCGCGAAGAGAGTTAAAATTATTATATTTTTTTATTCACTAATGTGCTTTTTTGAATGTTGAAAGTGAAATAAAAATTCTGATGGTTGATAAATTATTGGGCTACACAGAGCGCGTACTTGTTGTTGATATATTTAGGTAATTTTTTTTATCTACTAACACACTTTTATAATACATTTTTTGTTTTAGATTTTTGCTAGGGATGTAGAGGTTTTTGGACTGCATACAGTGAATCACATACATAGTAAGTTGCCATTGAAAACATGGTTTTTTTCAAATGCTACGCCTGCCACTTTGAGTGTCTGGCCTTGAACTTTGTTAATTGTCACCTTCAAATGCTAGTTTTACAAGGCTGTAACCTTGAACTAGAATGGTAAAATCAGTCGGTATATCGGAATGCTGTAATTAAAACACTCTCTCCCTGCGCTATGCCAGTCATAACAGTAGCTCGAACGATGTTGGAACCTTAGTGCTAACTTGTAACCGTGTGCCATTGCACAATTCGGTGCATCAGAGGTACGCATCAATAGAATACTAACACACCAATTTTCAACCTCAGCTTGTGAGAAGGGTAACCTGACAATTCTAAAAGAGTAAAGGTTCTACAGGATATGATGTCATCTTGTTCATTGCTCCATTCATTACCGTATCTACCGATAGATATTCCTGTAATATCCTCCATTTGTGACATATTTCTTTCATTTATCTGTGTTCCACAGTTTCATGTTAGTCAGTCCAGATGTGCTCCTTTTCCCACAGCCATTTCTCCCAACTATATTAGCTTGCAGTTGAGGATAAACTGCTTGTATAGTTCCTCTGTGCTACGAGTCAATTTTGCAGTCAACCGTTCAATGTAATCATACCGCTTGGATCTGTTTTAAACCGACCTTCGCAATTCTTCAAAAAAGAGTAGCCGCTACTGTCCTGATTCAGTGTCATTGAACGAGTTGGACTCCACATCAATGTAGTGAAATTGTAATTTCTTTACGTGCTCCCCCATAGAGACGCTTTTAAACATGCATTTATTTCATCTGCCGGGTGCTTGTTATTCGTGAATTACAGTTGCAAAATCCAATGCCGCAAATCATATCAATACCACCAATCCCTCCCATGATACTGTGATTGCTTATTGATACCTTTCATAGTTCGATTAACGCTTCAACTTGCCCCTGTCGTCCCAAACCAACAGCTACATGCTGTGGCTTGTCTACAGCGCTCACGCATTTTCAGGAAAGTTGCGAATCGAGGTGTTTCTTCATGGGCGAGGTAGTTCGGTGGTAATCCTAAGTACCGTACGAGTACGCTTAAGGTACCATCAAGTAGAGTGGCGGTTATTCCTTCAGGAGGCGCTGCAACAGCAAATCTTTTTTATCCTTCCGATGTGGAGCTAAAGAAGATTGAGAATAAAAGTCTTTCCAGTACCAACAGAGCACAGAAAGTATGAACCACCTTCACTACTTTTCAACCTGTTTCAAAACATTATCAAAATTGCTTTTTTTGCTCTGGGTTCAAAGGAGTAACTCATTTAGTCGCTGTTGCAATAATTCCAGATATCAGTTCATTTCTTGTATAGTGATTGAGATGTATGCTCGCTTACTAGCTCTTTATCTCTATTTATCCGTTACTAAAATATATATATATATAATATATATAAAACAAACTAGAAACGATCAAAACCCAAACAATCAACACCACAATGGCAAAAATTAGGGCAAAACCAAATAAATTGAAAAATATCTAGCCTTGACGCCGTCAAAGAGAAGTTTCGCTCATGTGTTTAATTGCGCTTTTTTCTGCTAACAGACGAAACGGAAATCGCTAAAATATGCCGACCCTCAAAAAAAGCACAAGACAATTAAAATGGAAAATGGGAAAATTCTGGAATAAAGATAAACACATTAAGATGATTTAAAAGAATCGAAAGCAAAAAAATCCGAAAATACAAAAGACCTAGAATAAAATAAAATAAAAATAAATATAGTATACACAATAAAATAAAATAAAGAAAAAGGCTTACCATGCAGGACTAAAAGCTAACATGTCCGTGTAGGAAACACGAGAGAATGGACGCAAACAGTTATTGCTGTTGTCAAACAGAGGAAGAAAAGAGAAGAAGAAAAAGGAAACTTGGCTCAGTAGTCTCGGAATCACTACTTAGATATCGTCGCACAAAGAGTTTCAATACACATTATTATTAAAGTTGAAGTCATACAAAAAGCTTTAATTATCTCATTTTGAATTTTGTTCGAACAAATAGATTTAATACGGAAAAGTTGAAGAATAGTGTTTCTATAAATCTTAATAGAAATATTAGAGACCAATAGGGAAAGATCGGTTTATCACAAAAATAAATCCATTCTTTTGTCGAAAATATCATAAAAGTTATTATCAACAAGTTTAATATCGAGATCTAAAAATCGCAACAAATATTACTATTTGTTTTTGTTTAAGATATATATATATATGTATATATATATATATATATATAACAATCTCCACTTGAGATTTGTTACTACACTAGTTACTAATTTTTATCATCATGTAATAACCTTAATTTTTAAATACAACTCTTTCCTTTTCATCATCATTTCCTTAATTTTTCATATACACCTAATTTTTTATATTACACAATTAATTTTTAAATACACTCTTTTTCCTCTTTTCATCATTTCTTTAACTTCATATTTCTTCAATGTAGTTCGAACTTTCATCTTTGTTTCTTTCCATCGATTTCTCTAATCTTGTCATCCAAACTCCCCAACCTCAGAAGTAAGCTTGATATTAAAAATGCCGGACCTACACTTGAGCGTTTAGTTCATTTCCTTTGTCCGTCTCCCAGCTAAGCGCATCTCTCAGTTTTAGGTTCGTACAAATCATTCCCTTTTATTTGTATTATTCAATTCTTGGTTTATCATAATGTTCAGGTAAGGACAACGTTTTAGCTTTATGCCAGCACTCTTCGCCAGAAAACATAATGATTTCAATCTAATTTTTAAGCGGTTTGTATCAGATTTTACTTACCCTGATGGTACATCTATACGCTTTTACCGATTTATCATAAGTCTTCTCCCATTTTATTTCAACAATTTATATGACTTGATCATGCATATTATATATATATACCCAATTTCAATTATAAAGTTTAAATTTTCAGACGATGGCTAGAAACTTGAGAACTGAAGGGGATTTTCTTCTAGACATACTGTAACACAAGAGACAAAAAAGGAAAGCGGAAGACAACTAGGAAATGTTGACTGCAAAAATTTCCCTTTAGGGGAATATTCACCGTGAGTTCAAATGAGAATATGAATTGGTTCTCTCCTGTAAAACAAAACCTTGCACAACGGCGACAGAAATCGATGAAATCTATGTAATTTAACAATTATGAGGATAAGTGTCGTTCTAAAGCGTCATATTTAGGGAATTTATCCATATTTCTATTGAATTTTGTTCCATAAACTTGTTGAACATGAATTCATTACTAGGTCATTAATGCATGAGAGGTCATTACTCCTCATTTGTCCTACTCGGTCTGCAGGTCAAACTCGATAAATTTTTTCCGGTTATCGGATCACTTGGTCTTCTACCCTAGTTAATGCTTGTGTAAATTGCGAATTCATTGTACTCACGATTTTTCATTACCCTTTATGTAATTACAGAAATATTTCATCCGCCATATCATTTTTGACTTTTCCCCCATTTGCTGAGACGGAAAGTCCACAGGTTGATATATATCGCAAAGTCTTCTTACCTTCGCCGACCGACCACTTGTATGGGCCTCTTCCACTGTTAAATCCATGTGATTATTATTGCTCTTATCAGTCCTTTTTCACAATATGTAAACTGGAACGAAGCAATGAA